>CAUYQG010064647.1:0-11055 GCA_963574415.1 Tarsius wallacei | reverse complement strand
ATTTTATTTGTAAAAAAAAAAAAGGGAATTGATTGCCTGATTGTGGTTGATCTTTCTGAAGAGGCTGGAAATTACCGTTTAATATTAAATGATGTACAACTCAGGCCTGGAAGGGAAAATTCCACCCTCTAAGCTCCGGAGCTGTGTTGTGGGTTCCAGCCTCTGCCCACCCCGACCCCAACCTCTTTTCCTTCCAGCTGTGCCCAAAGCGGGAACACGCGTCGGAACAGCCACCAGCGTAAGACCAACCAGCAGGAGGAGAGCTGCCAAAACCTGACGGACTTCCCCTCGGCCCGGGTGCCCAGCAGCCTGGACATATTCACGGCCTATAACGAGACCCTGCAGTGTTCGCACGAGTGCGTCAGGGCGTCCGTGCCTGTGTACGCTGACGAGACGCTGCACCCAGCGGGGGAGTACAAGTCCACCTTCAATGGCAACCGGTAAGCTCAAGCCAGCGGGGCTCTGAGGCCAGGAAGCAGCTGGTGGCTCAGACCCCAAAGCCGGGTGTGGCCAGTCTCAAGCTCGGTGGGCCTGTGGGTCTGTTCAGGTTGCCCTGAGGTCACTTCGAGGGCCTTGGCCACACCGGGCCCCTGCACCCAGGCAGCTAATTGGGCCAAACGAGAGAAGCAGGGTTAGGTAGATAACACAGGCGTTTTGCCACAACTGCTGAATGCCTCTCCAGAACCCCAAACTTGGGCAGTGGGGGTAAGGGCACCCTCCTGGCTCTAGCTTCCACACCCTGGATCCCGGAAGCCCACCCTTCATCCCCCAGAGTTCAAAGGCCGACTTTGTAGTCACCAGCCTCCTAAAGATCAGCTGATCACAACTGGTGCCTCCCAGAGTCAGCCTTCCTGAGCCCCTGTCAGTAAAATGTCAGCCACAAATTTCACGAAATACCAAATGCCAACCAGACTCCTGGGCCAGGCGTTTCTTACCAAGTGCTCTTCTCTTTATTATTCATGTGTGATCCCGCAAAGAAGACATACCCTTACGGCCCTCCCTGGGAATATTTGAGAAACCCTTGAGTCAGCTTCCGAAGGTTTGTCCAGAATTAAACTAAAATATCAATAAGCCATTTTTTAAAAGTGTGCAGACCTTCATGCATCATTTTGTAAATTTTTAACAATCGCTAATAACTTGAAAATCTTAGGAAGAGATGGGTAGGCCACCAGGCCACCCTGAAGGGCCTGTCGTGAGCAGTAGGATCTGAGCTGGGGGGCATGGCACATGGTGTCCCACAAGGGCTCCCCTGGAACACAGTCAAGGCAGATGGACTCAGGTCACCTTTAGAAAGGGGCAGCTGCATACGCCCCTCTGTTTGGTTTGCTGGTTTGTTCAGGGGCAGGGAAGGCGGGGCCCTGGCCAGCGAGAACCGTCAGGCTAGCTGTAGCATCCATAGTTAGCATGTCCTCGTCCTGTCGCCAAGAATGATCAGGTGGTCCTGCTAGTACCTCCTTGCCGAAGCTCTTGTCTCCCCATGTCAGACTCTGCAGTATTCTCTGTCTTAGACCCTCTCTTCCCTTCCAGGGGAAGACGGCAGAGCACAGAAGCCTCAGAATTGTCCTAAACCTTTCTGATTTCACACTCAGACATTGGGAGCTCATGGGTGCCATCCCAGCGTTCCAGAAGGCCAAGTTCACAAAGTGCTGGCGAAAGCATTTCATTGGACATGTGTGTGTTGGTTTGGATGTGAATCCTGGCTGACCAGTGCCTCTGCCTTGTGGGCAGGGCAGGGTTGGGCTGCGGAGGGGTTTTGTTTGGTTTCGTTCCACCCTCTGTGCCTGAATCGTGCAGAGGGGCCCATCCAAACGCAGGGTTGGCACAGCTGGCGCTCTTGGCCCTGGAACTCCCTGGATGGGCCTAGAGACATGCTCTGTTGGGTTTCACTGGCCTTGGGAAATGCTAGCTTATTCACAAAGGGGACAAGAGGTAGGGGAGACATTTTGGGAGCCTGTCCCTGTCCTTTCTGTCATATGCAATAAAGCATGTCAGATCTGTGCCCTCAGAGGTGGAGACCCTGGGCTCTGGGCTCATCCCACAGATTCAAAAACTAAAATCTGGCGAGGATGTGACCTTACGGCCTACACATCGAAGCACTCATGTGCCTAGACCCCTCGGGTCTGTGTCCCCCAAAGCCTCCAGCATGGAAGGGCGCATTAGTGAGTAGAGAGGTGGTGTCTCTTCCTGCTGAAGGCCGGGTCCCAGCTGGGCACTTCCTTTCCCAAAAGGCCAGTTCCGCCACAGGCCTGACCCGTCTTGCCTGTTGTGTGTTAGGAACCAGCACCCAAAAGCCTGTTTTTCCACTTGCTGCAGACCCTCCTCTTCTGATCGGCATCTTATTCCTGTGGCCTTTGTGTCTGAGAAATGGTTTGAAATCTCCTGCTGACTGGCCGAAGTCTTTTTTACTTCCTGGGGGCAGGGCAGACGCCATGTGTCTACTTCATGGTACGTACCTCTCTCTGGACGTTCCTTCTTTCTTCTCCTTTCCTCTCTCCCACCTCCCCTCCACTCTGGAGTAACTGAAAGCCCTTCTCCACATGGTGGGCGGATTTCCAGGGGCATTGCCTTGCCAAGGGCATGCCAGAGGGTAGGGCTGTTGGTCTCCGTGTCCCTTTCGTTAGACACACCCCAACGTCCCAACAGAGAAGAGTTGTGGACGCTCATGAACCCTGGTTCAGCAGCGTGACTGCGATTGTCTGTGCCATTCCATCCCTCAGAAAGGCCACCACGAGCGGAGCTTCTACGGTGGGAAAAGTCATGTCTCTAAACAAGCAACAATTAGTGTTCTCATCTCCTTCAACAGGAAGAGATTAGGGCAGCAGCTAGGCAGGCAGGAATCATGCCTCCATCACATGTTTTTACACCGGGGGAGGGCGCAAGGCCGAATTAAAATACAATTTTGAAATATAAAAATAAGAGATAAGAAAGAAAATGATAAAGCGAGAAAGTGAAGAGTTGAGACATCTACTAATTTGAAGCTGGGAACCGGTACCAAAACAGGATGAATTTTCCACGCTCTGCTGGATAGGAACATTTGGTTTGCTTTCAATGATATTAACTTTCATGCTAACGGTAAATTGCTTTCTTCGGCGCTGAATCTTCTGTGCACTCAGGCTGCCGAGGGGAAAAGCACTCCGCCCGCCTCTGCGCACTCTGTACATTCCAGAAGCCCGGTCTGCAGAGGCGGCCCCAGGTTTTGTTTTCGCTTTTGATGCTCGACTTTCTAAGTCGTCTCATTCTGCACATTCACACAGTGAGGCTTCCCTCCCCCCGTATTCCATCTACGCATGACGTCAGATCCTGTCCGTGAGTGGGGAGCCCTAGCTCCCGGACAGGATGCCAATATTTGAGCATGTTTCCTCTGACTCTTTGCACCCCTTCTGACACGGGGCACCGAATGGATCATGTGGTCATCCGAGTGGGGCCCGGGGTCTGGCCGGGAACGTCTGGACCACTCCGTTTGCCGCACTTAGCTAGGGCCGTGGAGCCAGCTGCAATCAGAGGGGGAATGAATCGGTCAGTTGCTAATCCTGGCACTAATGAATCGCATGTTTGCTCCAAATCGAATCTCCAGGCCTCACTCCCTATCCCAAAGCCAACGTGTTTTGCCAACTGGCAAAGAAATGTAATTAGATAAGAATGGAAAGCCAGCCGCCCGACAGAAGCCTTGCAGTGGCTGTGCTAGCCAGGCAGGTAGGGTGCAGGCTGTCCCCGGACACTCAGCAGGCGGATGCACTGGGCTAGTGCGTCTGTCAGAAGCCAGTCCCTTTGTCTGCCCAAAGTGATTCACCTCATTAAGGTCCAGAACGAGCCCCCTTTGGCGTTCCAGCCAGGCTAGCAACAGAGAGCTGCTTATTAGCAGTGGTGCCCCGGCTCGCCTGGTCGAGGCTTTGCGGGAGCTGTGGCCAGGTGGTCGCCAACATCTCTGTTCCCATTTTTAAAATGCATGAGAGAGTGCCTCACCGATCAGGGAGACACCAGCATGCATGTCAGAGACCCCCACCCCCTTCCTCCAGAAGCCACCGGAGGGCCACATCACAGGGGACGGTGTCCTCATGTGGGGGTCCATGGGGTAGCTCGTTACACACTCTGCTTGTTCAGTCCCCCCAGCAATCCCATTTACAAGTGGGGAAACCAAGGCACAGGGAGGCTAAATGACTTGGCCAACATCAGCCAAGGTGTAAGTGGTGGGGTGGGATGACCCTCAGGCTACCTGGCTCCGGGCCTGTGGCCTGCTCGACCCTCCAAAGACCTGATCTTAGAGACTCCTGGTTTGCCTCAGGGAGCCCCACAACACCAACTTAAAAAGAAATCTAAGATAAATTGGGAGAAAAGCGCTTTTACTTACTCCTCGGCTCCAGAAAACCTTTTTTTCTCATCAGCCTGCTCCTGCCCTTCCAGCAATATGGGCACGGAAGGCCTCTCACAGACACTGTTGGTGGGCCAGCCCTGTATGCCACTCCCAGGCGAGGGAGTGGGATATGGACACCCCCTTGTGGGCTCCAGGTGGCCCCACTTCCCAACTCTGCCTGCGGAGCTGTTTCAGGACCGCCTCTGTTTACACGAGGAAATGTCTCTGACCTGAAGAGCTCACCCACTCCCTGTGGCTCTGAGGTAGGTACCGGGAAATCGAGAAGGGCCAACAGGATGTACCAAGAACAAGCCACGCTCAGCCGCCCCCGGGTCAGCTGACATAGAGCCGTGACTCATCCCAGGCCCCCCGGTGGTCTCCTCAGTAGATGTCGATCAGGCTCTGCACACAGCCTCGTTAGTCCTTGATGAATGCTTAAAGATTCTGTCACCACGTGCCGGACAGACAGTCTATCGCTCACTGGGATGAAAGCATTTGGATTCTAAGTATCCCCAGATTCCTGCAATTAATGCCTGGACATGAGCATCAAGCAGAGAATAGCCAGAAAGATCTCTCTGATTTACTAGGGGACTTATTGTCCCTTAAATAAATAGCAATTAATACTAAAACATTTAATTAGGGTTTAAGAGCCAGCGGAGATATTTATCTCCTGCCTAGCTGTGGGCCTTTCTGAATGCATTTTTAATGAAGGGGTGGCACTCAGTTATCACAATGCTGTTTCCTCACTCTAACCCACGTGCACATTTGGGATCCAGACCGCGGCCACGTCTGCTTTCCCGAAGGTGGGTTGTCCACAATGCCAGTGGCTTCTGGTGTACACCCTGTCCCCTAGACTCAGCCTTCACCATAGATTCCAGCACCTTCTTGCCTCAGATCCCTTCCATGGTGGAGCTGGAGTGCTCTGGAAACAGGCAGAATGCAGCCAGCCTTCCCCTGCGCGCACAAAGGCTCACCTGCATCGGCTCTTGGGCTAATTCCCCGCCATTTTTCACAGAACAGGTGAACTTCAGGAAACCCCATTAAGGTTCAGCTCTTGCCATTTGCAAAGGCCGCTTCCTCCTGAATGGAGCCTGGAAAGTCATAAAAGCCCTTGAATCCAAAGCAAGTGAGAAATAAATCACGCATTATCATTATTTTCAAAAACACATCAAAGACATAACTAATGACAAAAACAAGAAATGCACCTGCGCCTTTCCAGTTTGTTCTTCAAGAAAAGACACTAAGAGGATATCAAAGTTTTTTTTTCAAGAGAACATATTTTTCAAAGCAGCATCCGTACCCTCTGGAAGCCATAACTCTGTAAGCTGAGAACAGGACAAGGAAATCTTATGGGGAGAAAGTAGCCATTTCGGGTCATGGAGAATTAACTAGTGGCTACTGAATCCAAGGAGGCCAGGATGGCCTCTGCTTGTTCTCACTGTTTTGCAAAAGCAAACACTGCTCATGAAACCCAGTGACCTGCTGTGACGCCTGCAGCCTGGTGGGCCCAAGCCAGCCCAAGGATCTCTTCCAGGGAGCAGAGGGCAGGATTTATCCCAGATGTCCATCTGGAAGATCATTTTGCAAGATACACACAGCTGCTCTTTGTGGCCAGGGCCCCTGGAGTGGATGCCTGCCTTCAGCCATGGTGCTTTCCAGCTGGGGTCCCAGGACCCACCTCATCCATCTTTCCCAAATAGCCTGGGCTCCTTGGCCCCTCTCTGGGCTTAGTGCCAAGCAGAGAAGCTCGTGTGCTGAGGCTTTAGGACAGAAAACCCAAGCATTCTCCACATGAGCTGAAGTTCGAGCAGCAGGGTTTTGGCGAGAACATGGGGCATGCCTGGAATGGACAGTGGACAGCCTCTGGACCCTCCTCCAGGTTCTGGGGCCGTGACACTGCCTGCCTTTGCAGGGAACCCTGCCACATTCTACAGGGAGCCAGCACTGCTCTGAAAGCGACCGCCCGGGTACTGGATTGGAGCCATCTCTCTGTCTCTTTCTCATCCTGAGACACTGGGTAGAGAGAGATGCCATAGACTCAGAAGAGGCTCCCCTCCCCACGTGGCTGGAGACACCTGATGCTCAGGGGCAGCCCCTTGGTTGATCCTCCAAGATGTGGCTTTCCCCTCCGTGTCCAGTCCACTTGCAAGCGGCCCCTGGAGATGGCTTCGGGCTGTGAAGGATTGGTCTCAGGGACTGAGGACAGCCTGCGTCATGCCCCTGATGCTTCTCTGAGCTTTGTCCAGTATCGGTTTCCCACTACAGGCCAGGCACAGAGCTGGAAGCTGAATGAACCCATGGTGAGCTTGGCAGGAGACCTCTGAGCTCAGGGTGCCGTCCTGCCAGCAAGTGACACATCACACACTGCCCAGAGAAAAATCCGTACAGACTGCCCTGTGCCCGAGAAGTACTAGGACAGATGCTCTAAGGACAGAGATCATATTTAGGAAGAGAAAAGGTGCCCGATTAGGCTCTCCCTGGGAGGTCACCTTTCTAACTGAAACCTGAAGAATTTGAGGCTTGAGAATCGCAACTTGAGGTCAAGGGACCTGGAACAAGGAGAGGAAGAGGGAGGAGTGGGAGGAAAGGTGGCAGGGACCCCATCTGAAGCATCCAAAGAGCCAGCGTAAGAAGCGCGGAATACTCCCACGTGAGACAGCGCCAGGATGCCTCTACCTGGGAAAGCCTGCAGGAGGATGGCCGCTGGATGGAAGGGGCGGGAACTGTTCTCTGACCTTGATTTGCTTGTTTAAGGTCAGGGTCAAGGATTGGAAAGCAGCTCTGGGCACCTTTCGCACAGGAAAGCTTTATAATGAGGCGATGGCCCTGTCACTTATGGCCCGACCCTGGACCCTCCAGGAGAGAAAGGTGGACTCTCTTGACAATCAGTAATCAGAGAGAACAGAGACAGCAAGTGTCCCAGGCCACCGGGATCAGGCATAGGGTCACCAAGCCCAGTCTTTTGTGATCTCAGTTTTTATCTCTTTTTAAAAAAAGATTTACTTATGCTGAAATACATATGCTATCAAATGTCCCATCTTAACCCTTTTTGCACGTACAGTTCATTGGCATTGAGTGCATCCATGTTACTTCCATCCACCTTGCCACCTCTTTTTGTCACCCCGTATTAAAACTCTGTCCCCATCAAACACTCACCCCCTCCCAGCTTCTGGCCACTCCTATATTCACTCTCTGGTACCTCCTGTGAGTAGAGTGGGCAGTGTTTGTCCCCATGCTGACCAGCTGGGCCAGAGCCCCTCCTTCTTGACCTGGAAGGCGGCCATCACAGCCGGCTGACCTGGCCTGCACACGCAAGATCGCTTTCGGGGAGACCCTGGAGGTTGTTTCTGTGATGCAGCCCATTAATCTCACCCAAGGCCCAGCTTCAGGGAGCCTCTGGCTGAGCAGTGGATAAACACAGACTCCCTTTCTCCCTGCAGTGCGGGAGCGGAGTGGGTCCCAGGGAGCCTCCCACAGGGAGGAGGCTGGATAGGGAATGAGCGTTGGGTGGTCGCATTCAGGCCACCTGACATGCGTGTGTGAGCCATAGTGCCTCCCATGAGTGAGTGGAGGCAGTGGTCCTCGTCACCATAGATTCCCTCTTAGGAAACCCAGCCCTCTGTAGGTGAGTTAATTCAGACAGGTCTCAGGCAACCAGTTTGTTCTCCTGGGATTCCTGGGTCTGGTCCAGTACCTGCTGACCAGCTTTAAGAGGCTCCTTCGAATTCCGAGGACACCTCAGTGGCTCAAGCAGACAGGAAAAACGACCGGGCTCTGAGTATGGAGGCTCCGCCAGACCGTGAGCCTCCACAAACCGTGAATCGGGCTGTGGCCTGCCGCCATTTAATCTCTTCTTGTTTTCTTTCCACACAGGATTCCGTTGGTGAACCTGTAAAAACAAAACAAACAAAACAAAACAAAAAAAGACAAAACCTAAAACTACACTATCTAAGGGGGAGGGTCCCCACACCTACCACTTCTGTCTGCCGGTGGGAAACTCCCAGAGCAGAAGGCTCCAGGCCAAATATATTTTTGTAAAAATGCTCATGCCTGTGGGTGACCGCCTTCTCCCGGAGTTTTCTTTGGAGAACAGAAAGAAGAAACTGGAGGCAGAGAGAAAAGGACACCAAGAGAAAGGACAGGAGGACGCGTCTGAAAACTAGGATCTGTTCTACGATTCTGAACCTGTGCCAATAATACCATTATGTGCCATGACTGACCGAGAGGCTCGGCCTCAGAGCCGCCGACGCCCAGCGAATCACGCGGAGAAATCTTACAGAAAACAGGGGTGGGAGTCTCTTCCGAAAGAGTCACTATTTCTGGTCAATATACATATATAAATATATAAATACAAGCAGACACACACAGACACACACACACACACACACACACACACACACACACACCTTTTTTGTACTGTAGCAATTTTTGAAGATCATAAATGTTCCTTTTTAAAAAAAAATGAATTGTGTTATAGGTTACAGAATCTGATTTATTTAACATGCTTAGTATGAATAAAATAAACTGGTGTTTTCTACTTTGGCCACTCACCTCACACACATACTGCACACACACACACGCATATATACGCATATGTTGGAAATGCAGTTTCACAGGTGAGCATACTCTTTCCGGTGACCTGGTATCCCGTCACCATTCATCCTCGGGGACCCAGCCTCGACCCAGAGGACAAGGCTCTTGAGTGACACAGCCTGCGTTTGCTAGATGTCTGGTGAGTGGCTTCACAAGTGTGCTTTGTTCCTTTGGGCCAGAAGACTGAGAGTGCCATGGTTTTTATATATGTGTGTGTGTGTGCGTGTGTGTATATATATATATGTTTGTGTATATATATATATACATATACATATGCATAAATACGATTTTTTTCATTTAACTGTTTGAAGATGCTACCTACAGCCACGCACACATTTACGTAGCAGGCTATTTACAGGGGGCCCGCGCACCAGGTTTGGTGGGTGGTGGATTTGCAGATATTTGTGTCATACAAGCATAGACCGAATTAAAGAAATTTACCAGTTCCAAAAATTAAAGGAGTATATCCTTACAAAGTGTGTGTGTAATATCAGGGCAGAACTCAGAAATGCGTGAGGGCTCTGGTGTGGTTGAACGTGAAGAATGATCAATTCTATGTGCGGGCAATGCAGGCCGCCCCCTGTGGGTGGTCCCTGGCTAGCATGGACTGCATTTCCATCCCACACTCTGGTGGACAAAGGTTGCTTGCTTTGTCTTGGGCCCAAGGGTGCCTTGGAATCTTGGTGGAAACTCCAGGGAAGATGCCGCTGTCTTGTCAGCTGTCCTTGGCCAATGTTTGTGTTTTGACATCAAAAATTTTACCACAGGGCTTCCCAGTGGAAACAGGGGCCCCAGACCAGAGCCTCATGACCAAAAGGCCCCCCACACACCGTCTTGGTGGCGGAGGGCCCCCTCACAAACCCCATCTGACACAGCTCCCTGGGGCCCCAGACTTGGGCAACAGGGGGTGCTCTCAGGACACCACACTGTTCCCCATAATAGGACATTTCCTCCCTATGGGGACGACCAGGTCATGTGTGGGTTGCCTGTCTCCAAAGAATATGGTTCCTGTGCATGGCCTGTGCACAGCTCTGATTTCAGTGGTGGGTTGCTTGAGTAAATTGAGTGAAATGTCGCAGACAAGGTTAAAGGTCAGAGCTCAGACAGACAGCTGTCCCTGCCCCCACTTACTGGCTGTGCTAATGACCTGATTCTTCGCTCGGGCTCAGTCTTCCCCTGAAATACCTTGAAGTGTGCTTGAGGTCACTTTTGTACCTCCTGAGACATGTGGACGTAGAGCCAGACCGGTGGAGGGGAAAACGGTGTCTTGTGACACAGCAGAGCTAAGGTTCATATCCATGGTGCTGCAGGTGAATCACTAGGAAAGTCACTCTTTTAGTTCTGTCATTTTCCCCCGAAGCTTTGGCACGCACGTAGCAAGACAACACAAATATCCACCCCTGGCGTTTGACCACCTCCAAGCTCCTGGAACTCACCTGCATGGCGCTCCAGTGCACACCTGTCTGTCCATCATCCGGCCTCGTCCATCTCATTATCCTCAAATCACTCCCTCACTGGAGGTGGGCCTCCCTGACTCCAGGTGGGTGAGCACAGTTTGGTGTAACTGCAGGGTGAGGGCTGCGGTTCTGGTCTTTGGCATTCTCAGCTCCAGAGTGAGCCCCATTGGGAAGGAGGTGGTCGGGGGGGCCCCATCGTTCACTGACCTTGGGGAGCCAGACTTCCAGACAGACCCGTGGTATCTGCCCTGTCATCTCTGACCCCAACTCAGCCTCCTTCCTCAACCCTGGGCTGCACCCTGAATGGCCTGAACTCTTTCCTCAGTCTGTAAGACATGAGCCCGGCAAACAAGCTTAAAATAACAAAGCCCTGCCAGGCTCGGTGGCTCAGCCTGTAATCCCATGCTTTGGGAGGCCGAGGTGAGTGGATTGCCTGAGCTCGCGGGTTCGAGACCCACCTGGGCAACTTGGCGAGACCTCATCTCTACAATATAAATAAAAAATCAGCCAGGCGTGGTAGCGTGCGCCTGTAGTTCCAGCTACCTGGAAGGCTGAGGTGGAAGGATCGCCGGAGCCCAGCAGGTCGAGGCTGTGGTGGCCAGGAGCGGCCACTGCACTCCAGTCTGGGCGACAGAGTGAGACTCCAACTCAAAA
>CAUYQG010064645.1:0-11703 GCA_963574415.1 Tarsius wallacei | reverse complement strand
TGTGGTATAATTGACAAATAGAAATTAGATTTACTTAATGTACAAAATGTGGTATTTTGATATACATTGTGAAATTACCACCATCACCAGGTTAATTAACATATTCATACCCTCACCTTTTGTATGTGTGGTAAGAACATTTAAGATCTACTCTCTTAGCAAATTTCAAGTATACAACACAGTATAATTAACTGTAGTCCCCGTGTTGTATATTAGAATAATTAGAAATTATTCATCCTGCATGACTGAAACTTTAAACTTTTAAGCAAAATTTCCCACGCCCCTTAACTCCTAGAAACCATCATTCTACTCTCTGCTTCTATGAGTTTAATGTTTTTATATTCCACATGTAAGTGAGATCATGCAGTATTTGTTCGTCTATGGCTGGTATATTTCACTTAGCATAATATCCTCCAGATTCATCCATGTTGTAACAAATAATGGAATTTTCTTCTTTTTAAAAGCTGGATAAAATTCTAGTATATGTATACATGGTCTTACCTCAGAGATATTGCAGGTTCAGATTCAGGCTACCACAGTAAAACAAATATCACAATAAAGCAGGGGAAAAACTATTGATATTGAGACCACAGACACAAAGATAACACCTTATGTAAGTGTAGGGCTGAATGTGAGACAAAAAAAGTTAGGGCTTAGTGTGAGACACCAAGCATGAAGATAGCTGCCAGAATAAGGCTGTTCTCAATGTGAGAAACAATTCTGAAGGTAAATGCTGAAGTCGGGATAGGTATTTTTTTTTTAAAGAAAAACTTTAGCTGGGCATAGTGGTGGCACCTATAATCCCACCTACTGAGGAGGCTGAGACAAGAGGATTTTTTGAGCCCAGGAGTTCAAGACCAGCCTGGCCTGGGGAACATAGGAGACGCCCCTCTCAGGGAAAAATAAACAAAAACTTTAAACAAATTAAATTTGACGGACTTTAATTGAGCGAAGAACAATGTGCAAATTGGGCAGCCCTCACAACCAGAAGAGGTTCTGAGAGCTTTGCTTCACAACATGAGCAGGCAGTATTTATGAACAGAATACAAAAACTGCTTGATTGTTCACATTTTGGCATTTGCCTTATTTGAAAGTGGTCTGGTCAGTTGGCAGTCTGTGATTGGCTGAAGCTCGGCTGCTGTGACTGTATGGGACTCAGCTAATTGTTACAAAAAGCATACTTACTAAATGAGGCATTCAGTTTGTTTACAGACTAAGTTGGGTTGCAGTTTGTTATGCAGGGACTCAGCTGGTTGTTACAAAAAGTATACTTCCTAAATGAGGCTTTCAGTTTGTTTACAGACTAAGTTAGGTTGCAGCTTGCTATGTAGGGACTCAAGGTATGACACCATTCTTGTGGCAAACTTTGCTTAATTTAACAGTTTGGTGTACGACAAGAAAGATCTCTGGGGGAATAAATTTGAAGTCCGGTATGACACAACAACCACGAATACGACTGCTGGAATAGGGTAAAGGTTTAGAGTGTGACAACAAACTACAAGATCACTGCAGGAATAGGAGAACAGGAGAATGTTCTGTGTGACACAACAACAAAAAAATGACTAATGGATTATGACTAAGGATTAGAATAAGATAATAAGCATGAAAATGACTGTTGGAATAAGGTTAATATTCAGCATGAGATAGCAATTATAACCACTAGATTAAAACTATTCTTTAGTGTGTGACAAAAAGCTAGAAGTTGAGTGTTGAAATACAGTTATATTCAGTGTGAGAAAACAAGCATGCTGATTACTGCTGGAATAAAGGCACGATCAGTGTGGCACAACAAGCATATTAACGAGTGCTATAGACAACATAACTAAAGACCATTGAAATATGATGAAGGTTCATCAAAGTATGGCAAGTTGTATGAAGAAGTCTGCTGGATAAAGGGGTCATATGGTCACAGCATTTTCTCTGTTAATTTCCCATCTTTGTCCTCTATCATTCTTTGAGAGCCCAGAAATTTAACTGTATCTGGTTTATAATAAATGTGTTTTGATTGATAGATTTTAAAAAATGATGTCTGCCAGAATAAGGTTAAGCTTCAGTGTGAGACAACAAGCATGAAGATGACTGCTGGAAGAAGCTTAGGGTTCAGTGTGAGACAAATAATATGAAGAGGATCACAGAAATGAGGTTATTCTTCACTGTGAGAAAACAAGCGTGAAGATGACCACTGAGATAAGGTTGAGTTCAGTGTGAACCTACAATTATGACGAAGGCCACAGAAATACAGATAAGGTTTCTTGTGAAACATCAAGCAAGAAGCTCACTACTGCTATTAGACTATTGTTCAGTATGAGTCAACAAACCAGAAGATGACTGATGATATTAGGTTAAGGTTACGTGTCATAAGGTTAAGTGTCGAACATTGTTGGGAACATGATTTCTTGAATAAGGTTAAGGTTGAGTATGAGGCAACAACCATGATGATGACCACAGGAGTAAGATGAAAGATCCTTGTAAGAGAGCAAGCATAATGAGGATCACTGGAATGAGGTTAAGATTCACTGTGAGACAAAATACAAGAAGATGGCCAGCAGAATAATGTTTTGCTTCGTGTGCAATATTATGTATTCAATTGATCTCTGGAATAAAGTTAATGTGCAGTTTGTAACAAAAAGCATGAATAAAGAGCACTCGAATACATTTAAGTTTCAGTGAGTGATGACTATCATAAAGATTACTGCTGGAATAAAGTTAATAAAGTTAAGTTCAGTGTGACTCAACAACCATTAACATGGCCACTGGAATAAGGTTAACGTTCAGTGTGACACAACTACCAAGATACCTTTTGGTATAAAGGAAACGTCCAGGTAAGACAAAAAGCATAAAGATGACCACTGACATAAGGTTATGCTTTAGTATAAGACATCAAGCATGAAGACAGCCTTGGTAATGAAGTTAAGGTTCAATGTGAGGCAACAAGAATGAAGATGACTGCTGGAATAAAACTTAAGTATGAAAAAAGCAAGTATGAATGTGCTGGAATCAGTCTAAAAGCAATGTAAGAAACCTACGTAAAGATAATTGCTGGAATAAGGATGCGATTCAGTATGCAAAAACAAGTGGAACATGAACATGACTGCTTAAAGTTAAATGTCACTGTGAAAAAACTAGCAGATAAGTGAAAACTGAAAAAAGGTATGCTTCAGTGTGACATACAAGCATGAAGATAACATGTGACAACAAACATTCAGACTGATGACTGTAATAGTGTTTTAAGTGTGAGGTAATGATGACTGTAGGAATAAGGTAAAGGTTTAATGTGAGCCCACAAGGATAAAGATGATTACTGTTATAATGTTAAGGTCATTATGAGACTACAAGCATGAAAATGAAGGTAGCTTCTATAATAAAGTTAATGTCCAGTATGTGACAACAAGCATGAAAGTGAACATTAGAATAAAGATAAAGTTGGGCATGAGACAGCAAACATGAAGATGAATACTGGAAAAGCTAGCATTACTTATGAGACTTCAAGCATAATGATGACTGCTGGAATAATGTCAGTGTTCAAAGTGTAAGGCAAAAAGCATAAAGATGATCCCGGAATAAGCAAGAGATAAGAGTTCAACAGGACGCATTACGATGAATTCTGTTAAAAGGTAAGGCTCTTTGTGAAACAAACACCATGGAGATGACGTCTGAGGTATATTAAGGTTCAATGAGCAGCAAAAATCTAGAAGGTCACTATTGGAAAAAAGTTACAGTTCAGTGTGAGACTACCAGCAAAAAGATAACCGCCAGGATAAAGGTAAGAGATGGACAATAAGGATGAAAATAACTACCAGAATAAGGGTAGTATTCAGTGTGAGACAATAAGCATAAAGGTGACTGCTAGAATAGGATAGCATTTATTTCGAGAAGAGGCATTAAGATGACCTCTAGAATAAGATTAAGGTTCAGTATAAGAAAATAAGTATAAAAATGATGGATAGAATAAGGTTATAGTTACTGCAAGATGGTAAAAATGAAGATGGCTGCCAAAATAAGTTTATAGTCCAATGTGAGACAAAATGCATAAAGATGATTGCAGGAATAATGTTAAGGTTCACTTTGAGACATCAACTATGAAGAGAAGTTGTTGGGTAAGGTTAAGGTTCAGCATGTGAAAACTAGCATGAAGATGATAGCTACATTTTTCCCCCAAGTGGCTAATGTCTGCTATCTGTGGCTGGAAACTGGACTCCAATAAATAAATAAATAAATCAACAAATGTTTTCTTTGTTTTTTGTGTTTTTTATGTATTACTTGTGTGAATTAGACCTATTTAGTTACAACAAACAGGAATGTGAACACTGGAATAAGGAACCAGTTTAGTGTGAGACTAGCATGAAATTTACCACTGGAATCTGTTAAAGTTCAACTGAGACAACAAGCATGAATAGTAATACTGGGATAAGGTTGTGTTTCAGAATGAGATAACAGTAGGGAGACATCCAATTGAATAAAGTTAAGGATCAATGTGCAACATCAACTATGATCATGAGTGCTAGAATAATTAATCTCACTTGTAAAATGAAGATAAAAGTAGTACTTAGAGGAATTTTTTTTTGGCTTTTTTTAACTTTTTGTTTTAAAGATGTGGGGTACAATTCAGGGTTAGTTATACAAATGTTCATTATGCAGGTGCCCTTGTTGATGAGGTGTGTCCCCCTCCCCTGGCAGTTTCCCACTACTACCAATCCCACCCCTCCCTTGGCAGTTACCCGCTACTGACAATCCTTTCCTTATAGGGTTATGATAATTGTTCAAGGTCCGCTTATGAGTGAGAACATGTGATACTCAGTTCTTTGCTTCTGTGACAAACGCTCAGTATTATAGACTCTAAGTCCTTCCAAGTTGCTGTGAAGTTCATAATTTTGTCCTTATAGGATTTTGAGAGAATTAAGCAAGATAGAGGAAAATAATTGAGGTCCTAGTCAGCTTTAAATCATTGACAGCTGTAGCTATTTTCTTATAATTGTCACCTCCACCAGCGCTGCCAGCAGCAGCACCATCA
Source organism: Tarsius wallacei (assembly GCA_963574415.1). Classification (NCBI taxonomy): domain Eukaryota; kingdom Metazoa; phylum Chordata; class Mammalia; order Primates; family Tarsiidae; genus Tarsius; species Tarsius wallacei. The sequence continues at coordinate 6,692 of CAUYQG010064645.1, read as the reverse complement.
CAATGGTCACTTCTAGCAGATTAGTGCCTTTTTCAAAATGGCTATTGCTGCCTGGGCTCTCCTATTGGCTGGGTTTTAAAGGAAATTTTACTTTGGGAAAGAATACACACAGCTACATTTTTCCCCCAAGTGGCTAATGTCTGCTATCTGTGGCTGGAAACTGGACTCCAATAAATAAATAAATAAGTAAATAAATAAACAAACAAACAAACAGTCACTAGGAAGATTGAAGATGGCATTCCAGGTGAAAGATACAGGCTTCCAGTTTCCAGGGTTGGCAGGGGGGAGTGCCTATTTCCTGTGTTATGGTTAATTTTAAGTGTCAACTTGACTGGATTAAGAGATACAGTAAGTTCCTTACATACAAACAAGTTCCATTCTGAGAGTACATTTGTAAGTCCAGTTTGTAAGTCCAACAAAGTTAGCTGAGGTACCCAACTAACACATTCGGTTATATAGTACTGTAGTAGGTTTATAATACTGTTCACACAAGTAATACATAAAAAAACACAAAAAACAAAGAAAACATTTGTAATCTTGCAGTACCTTGAAAAGTACAGTAGTACAGTATAGTACAACAGCTGGCATACAGGTGTCAAGTAAATAGGTAATAAGAGTTACAGTACTGTACTACTGTACTCTATACAGTACTGTACAGTAAAGTACACAAAAGCACAACCACTTGTGGAGGATGCAGGCATGTGACAATGTATGCCAGACACCTGAACTTACTTACATGATTGGCCATTCAAATACATGTTGACATCTTTGAAAGTTCACAATTTGAAGGTTCATATATAAGGGACTTGCTGTACTCAGATAGCTGGTAAAGAATTATTTATGGATATAACTGTGAGAATGTTTTTGGAAGAGGCTGGCATTTGAATCAGTGGGTTAAGTGAGACTCACCCTCACCCAATGTGGGTGTGCACTATCTAATTAGCTGAGGGCCCAGATAGAAAAAAAAAAAAAAGGCAGAGGAAAGGTGAGTTCACTCTCTCTTCTGAAACTGTGACCCTTCTTTTCCTGCCATGGGATATCAGAACTCTAGATTCCCCAGCCTTTGGACTTCAAGACTTGCACCAGTGTTCCCCTAGATTCTTAGGCCTTGGGCCTGGGACTGAGAGTTACACCAATGGCTTCCCTGGTTCTGAGGCCTTTGGACTTCGACTGAGCCACACCACCACCATTCCTTGTACTCCAGCTTGCAGATGGCCTATCATGGGACTTCTAAGCCTCCATAATTGTGTGAGCTAATACCCCATTAAATCTTCTTCATATATCTATATCTACATCTATATCTATATCTATGTCTATATCATTAGCTATATCTGTATCTATATATATCCATATCTATCTTACTGGCTGCATCTCTTTGGAGTATACTTTACCTATAATTTTAAAAAATCAGGGCTTCTGTTCTGTAACTCCCACATATCTTCACTTCCACAAGAATCCTGAGTGAAGCAGGCACTGTGCAGTCAAGGGAGAAACAGAACAAACAATAAACTGGATCTGTTGTGTAGCTATAATACTTAGAGAAGCAAATAAGTTACCCTCTGAGCAGGTAGCTACAGATTCCTTTGTTCACTATGATCAGTCCTGCTTCTCTCTCTACTTCTTTCCTGCCATTCCTCTAGCCAGCATCTTTTACCTCCTTTAGTGAAGTCTTTGCCCTGAAATCAACCAGTACATCATCAAAAAAGGAGGGACCCAAGAAAGATCTGACTCCAATAAGAGAGCTCTGGTGAAAACTTGCAGGTCTGCTCTTTGGGAATCTACAAGTACTAGTCTATTCTGTGCCACTGTATGCAATAGCACAGCAGAGACATCTAGACATTCTGCCCGGTCAAGCTTAGGAGTTGTGACTTCATCTGCTCTTTCCAGGTCTTGGCACAACTTCTTGAATTGTGTCTCTACATAAAGACACAAAGACGAGGTCTCTTCAATTCAGTGTCTGAAGTGGCTGGTAAGTGCCTCTTGTCCTTTAAGAAGCCTCTCACCCAACCTTGATGTCATTCTTTTGGGGACAGTTCATTCCTAGAACCAATTCGAGACACCATGAATGCAAATATCAGCAGGAAATAGGAATCCCTTACCTTACTGCATTTACCTTTTCAAGGGCCACACCTAAAATTAGTCTGCATCAAGTCATACAATGGGGAATTCCTTACCTTACTTCATTTACCTTTTCAAGGGCCACACCTAAAATTAGTCTGCATCGTCAGACAAAATAATAATAATAAACTTCCTGTGTGGATGATGAGCTTTTCACCACTCAATTTTTGTACTAAATTGAAGTTACACCTTCTAAATACCACTTCATACAACTTTTGTCGGAAAACGACATTTAACAAAAATTAGCATATTTAACAAATATTCACTGGAGAAGCTCTCATTATGCCTTTCCTAACAGTGAGCATAATGTTTGGGGGTGGAAACACTGAATGTAGCCAAATTTCTAAGTGGTAACATATAAAGGTACTTGCTAAAAATTAATGACAAGGTCATAATAAAAAAGTGGATATTATCATAGGAAAGCCTAACTAGAAATACAGGGTGGGGGGGAACCAAAAAAAAACCCCTCAGAATTATCTTTTGGAGGGCAGGTCCCGTGTAGTACATTCAGAATTTGTTTCTCCAGATCAAATGGTCAACCAACGTTTTTATCTGAAAGTTTTGAAAAGGTTGCATCATGATTTGCAGAAGAAACATCCTGAGTTGTGGCAAATAGGTGACTGGTTCTTCCAACATGACAACACATCTATCCACACTGCACTGAGTGTTCAGCAGTTTTTGACCAAAAAAAGCATGACCCCCGTGCCCCATCCTCCCTGTTCACCCAATCTCACCCTGAGATACTTTTTTGTTGTTGTTTCCCCAGATGAAAAAAAAGTCCTTAAAGGGAAATGTTTTGTCGAAGTGGAAGAGGTGAAACAAAAAATGGCAGAAGCACTAAAAGGCATCAAAATTGATGAGTTCTAAAACTGTTTTGAGCAGTGGAAAAAGCATCTCAATAGGTATATTGCATCAAACGGAGAGTACTTTGAAGGGGACCAAAGATTAAACATGTAAAAATAAATACACAGTTTTTAATAAATAAATTCCAGGGGTTTTTGTGCCCCCCCCCATACAAGAAAATGGTCACTAGTGGATATGACAATAGATGGATGGATTTTTGGCAATTTAAAATTTCATTGCACATTTCTGACATCTCTAGACCGTCTACCTAAGCACATATTCCATCTATAGTTCAAAAAGTAACTTAAAAAATGTGATCATATCCAGCCTTTTTGTATGTTGTGCTTTCTCAACAAGTACTGGCAAAATTGTCTTCTACACAGATGATAATGTAAATAGCCTTGCCTTAATGTTTCAATTATAATCCATTCTCTATCAATAACAATAATAACAAGGGGAAGAAAAACACACTTAACTGGATACTGTGTTTGATATGGAATACATCACCACAATAACTTACAGCAAATTAATTTCCAACCAATGAGAAACCATGCATCAAACAGAAGGCAGATGAGAGGAAGGGCAAAGTCTGACAAGAGTCATCTCCTTGGGAATGATCCACAGAGTAATATGCCACAATAAATTTGAAGACAAGTCATCTTCCCTCTCCCATGGAAGAGTACCAGTTCTGGAGATTGCCACAAACTAGAGTCTCCCTTCTTAGATTCCTCCACCTTGTGACCCCCCTTTTAAATGCCAGTTCTTTCCAGAATTGCTCATTAAACCAAACAATTCTTTAAGGCCTCAACCTACTGCAATAAAGATTCCCAAGATGATTCAGTTTCTAAGGTACAAGAGATTTCACAGGTAAATTTTAATTTCACAACTTTTTTTGTTTAGTAAATGAGCAACATTTTGGTCAAGAGCCAATTATAAATCTGGGTGGTGAGTGGCTACTTCTTGGATACAACCAGGTCACTTGGTGGAAGAACTTAGCTGCCAAGGCTAAAATAAGTGGTCTTGGGTTAAGCTTTTTCTAAATACATAAGGTCTCAGTTTTTCGAAGGTAGAAAATGACAATGATCCTCACCTTCCTAGGCTTTTACATAATTCAGTAAATTATGATAATAAATTAAAAGGTCTTGCAATATCAATGTGCTCCACAAAAGTGAGGTAGGGTGTTTAGTTTCTAATCAAATAGAAATTTGGTGGGTTCTCCGTTAGTGTGGGGAATGTCTGGCTTCATGGGTGTTCAACTTGTGCATTCAAATGAAGCCCCATGCTTGATTCAATGCTTTGCTATTGACATCTTGAAGTTTCTAGTTTTTGAATAAGAGACTCCTCATTTTTATTTTGCCCTGAGGTTTTGCAAATTACATGGCTTTTCCTGACATCAGATGCATGACACCTCCTCGTGAATAAAACACATGCATAGAAATACCAGTTCATCTACTGAGAAGAAAGGTCAAAAGTCCCTTTGAGAACACTTTATAATAGTTTATATTTAGCAATTCCTCTTCTCAAATTATCAAGTGTCCACCCAATCATCAATTAAATAATCACTACTCAGAAAAGAAGTGACTTCATGTAGGCTGGAACAGGCACCCTCCAGCCCACACAGCTGAAATCCTGCTGCGTCCATGTAAAGTGTATGAGTTGGTCAGAACAGAGTATTGCTCAGAGTAAGGGAAAGCTCTGGGTTCTGGGTCACCACTTGCTTCCCAGTAGGATTACAAAGGTGTAGTTTCCAAAGAGACCCCATGTAATCTCTGAGGAAACTTGCTGGCTGTGGGAAAGGAAACAAACAATTAAAGGAAATGATAGCAAAAGTCTAAGAAACTTGAGTAGACCTGGGGGATGGGAGGCTGTGTAGGAAGAAATGCTAAACCAAGAACCACAATATTCTATGCCAACATTTGGATCAAGGAAATGGGATACTAATTATAGATTAAGAAAACAGGGGTACTACCTCCTATGTTCTGGGTGCCTTAACAAAGATAATCACACTTGATCCTCACAACATCCCTGATATCAAGGTATGATTCCCATTTTATGGTTGAGGATACTCAGGTTTGAAGATGAGTTCATGAAAATGAGCCAAAGATCTGTTAGACTCAGATACTGAAGACTTATTGAGAATGAAACCGGTCTGTGGCCCCAATAGTGTCTGCAAAGCAAAGAAATGGACAATATGTATGGAAGAGTAAAGATCTGCAGGAGTATTGACCTACATATTACTTTCATTGGTGACCCATGCCTTCAGGACTCCTACCAAATAAATGCCATGAGTTGAGTAGACTTGGTAGAAATGCTAAACCAAGAACCACAATAATTTGGTCCATGGATCTCATCTTCCCCTCTTTTCATAGATTGAGCTGGCTTCAAATTACCTTCAGAGTCACGTTCTCAGACCTGAAACAAAGGCACCTGAGAAGTACTCACACTCTTCCACTCCTGAGGTTTTTCTACAATCCAGTCCAGGCCCTCCTTCTGCTCTCTGTTATTAGCTTTCCAGAAATAAAAATGAAACGTTGGTGTCAGAAAGTCAAAATCAGATTTATTTTAAATCAGAACAATGTGTCTGTAACAGCATCACCCACAGTAGAAAACAAATAAGGACTAAAAAAAGATGTCCCTGTCTAGTTAAAGGAACACATTATAGAAACAGATGATCTATCGTGGAGTTAGTCAGCAGTGCTTAGGGAGTGACCCTGCTGCTGTTGGGAGTCCTTATCTCTAGAAACTCTCGAAAGGGGTTTCAGCACCATCAGTAATGATGGCATAGGGGCTAGGAGAAGGGTGCTGTGCTTCAAAAAACCACCATTGCCTCACACTGAGAAACTACAACTTTAAACTAAAGGACTTCCCTCTGCACACATGCATATAATTGGTCCCTTTATTAGAATGATTACTTGAATCATCTGTGTCTAATTCTATTAGCTTCTGGGTCTCTGACTGGCATGGTGGTGTATTTTCTGAATCCTTGTAGAGCTGACTCCTATGGTGGTCTCCCCACATCCCTTCATGTATCATTTCTACATTCATAAGGTCATTTATGAAAATGCTCAAGACTGTTGGCCTAAGAGCTTTCGTTTCTCATCCTAGAAACATACTGGGCATAACACCAGGCCAGCTGGAGGGGATAGGGATTTATCATCCCTGAAAGAAGTCCTTTAGCAAGGATGGGTGGATATTGAGTGGCTAAGCACCTCAAATGTCCATATCCTACACGTGGGATGAAGTGGAGGTGTGTGTTCTACACAGTCTTTTATAGGAATTAGCTGGGAATTAGCTCCAGTTGTCCACAGTAGTAACTTCCTAGATCACTGCCAGCCCCCTGAATTGGCTGCCTTCCTTCTAAGTCTCACTTCCCCACATCCCTGCCAGTGCTACCTAAGACTCTCTCTCAAGGAATCTATTTGTACTTCCAGGTTTGTTCCAGGGTCTGCTTCCATCCACACATGGACACCTTTGTAAGTTGACTCACCCTCACACGTGACATCTGGCCGAAAGTAAAATTATACACTTTATTTTGTACCAACACTTGAAAGATATCCTCTTTGCCGGGCTCGGTGGCTCAGCCTGTAATCCCGCGCCTTTGGGAGGCTGAGGTGAGTGGATTGCCTGAGCCCGCGGGTTCGAGACCCGCCTGAGCAAGCAAGACCTCATCTCTACAATAAATCAAAAAATTAGCTGGGCGTGGTAGCGCATGCCGTAGTTCCAGCTACTTG
>CAUYQG010064644.1:0-27019 GCA_963574415.1 Tarsius wallacei | reverse complement strand
ATTTCATTCTTCTTTATGGCTGCGTAGTATTCCATCGTGTATATGTACCACATTTTTTTGATCCAGTCCTCTTTTGATGGACAGCATGGTTGCTTCCAGGTTCTTGCTATTGTGAACAATGCTGCGATAAACATACGTGTGTAGGTATCTTTCCTATAGAGTGATTTGTGTTCTTCAGGGTATATTCCAAGTAGGGGGATTGCAGGGTTATACGGGAGGTTGGTGTTTAGAGCTTTTAGGAATCGCCACACTGCTTTCCACAGAGGTTGCACTAGCTTACACTCCCACCAACAGTGTAGGAGTGTTCCGAGAAGGCATCTCTTAATCCAAAAATCCAGTAACACTTTCCAAAAATGATATTAGGCTAGTTTGAATGACTTGCTTTTAATTAACACATTAAGATGACTGGTGACCACCGCAATTTTTTTGAGTGCTCAAAAGCCATCTGTTTAATAATTTTGATTAAAATTTTTTAAAAGAGAAACTGTAACAATCTATTATTTTCAGAATCCAGATGCTTCATCAATTTAGAAAATTAGGACATTTCCATTCTCCTGACACCTTTCTTGTGCTCAATGAAGCATCAAAAAATTTAACAGTACTTAACTTCAACATATCAATTCAAGTTAACATAAGTTAAAATAATAATAACAGGCTAAATTTACGAGCTCTTACTATGTGTCAGACACCGCTCTAAGCTTATTAGGTAAATAAATTCATTCAATCTCCAAAATAATCCTATGAGAGTTGCACTATTATTATGTCCATGTAATAGATGAAGAAACTGGGGTATAAAAAAAGCTGTAACTTGTCAAAATCGCATAACTCCTACATAGAAGAGTCAGGATTTGGTCCCCGGCAGCCATATCCTGTGGTCATTGTCTTAACTACTACAGAAGCAACAAAAAGAGACAACTCAACTCAAATACGTCTCTGATAACTAGTGTGATCAACAAAGTCCCCCACCTGTGTTATCCCATTTAGAAGACATGTTAGTACATGACTATCAACAGTCTGCCTATTTCTGGCATAAAAGGTTGTTAGTTTTTCTTTTTGCAAGTAATCACAAGATTCCATGTGGAATGGGATAATTATAGTAATTTTCTATCACTTGGGACATGGTTCTATTTCATTTCATGGAAGAGATAATTTGATGAGTAGTCTATAATAGATTCAAATGTTTTCTGTACTGCAGCTCAGCAGTTAAATACAGGATCACAGGACCAAAGCACCATGATATCAAAGAACATTATAACATACTATACTAAATGACAAAAGGCTTCCATAAACTGTACCTTCAAGATAAATATCTTGATGGATGTGCCACATCTATACAAAGCTTATTTACATTAGTTTGCATGCACTCCTTGCATTTTAAGAAAAGCAGTCCATCCTAATGGTCTATGATAGATGAGCTCCAATAAAGTGAATGTGGACTAATACCTACCCCATGGTAGCTGTTCTATTCCCTGCAAGTAGAAAATTTCATTGAATTTGAACTGTTTCTTTTGAACAACCTGTTGAATTATTTTAATGTGGTTACCTAGCTGCTTGACAGAACTATCTTGCCATCTGATATACAGTTGCCAAATGAGTACCTATTGCTTTAGCTAGGTATCTTACTGGTGGGAAGGGAAGTGGGCAAGAAGAGAATAATTTGACAGTTTAAGTCATCAAGCAAAAGAGTAAATTAAAGTCTTAACAACAGTGACAATTTAGTGAGAGTTTATATAAAGGAATACCAGACTCTCTTGAAACTCTAAGGGCTCAAACAGGAAAATTCAACACAAGTTCAATGCTTCCTTTGGTTTCAGTGAATCTGTGCTAGGATCTGACATCTCTTATAAGACAGCTGGTGTCACTGGGGTTCATAAGCATTCTGAGATGCTAATCAGTTGTTATGAAGCCTATTGAATATGTCAACATTCATTTTAAAATATTACCCTGTGTGACAAACCCATCCTTATTCCCTTCAAAAGATCCTTGTATCCAATTTCCACACCTAATAACTCTTAGTTGCATAGACAGACAGAACTAGACTACCTTGCATTCTTTTCAAACTTGAAATGTAGGATGAACATACAGAAAGACACTTACAGATACACAGGGCATAAAACTTTAAAGTCGCCAAGGAGATGTGATGCTGTTTCATCTCTGCAGAGAATGTATTCCAGACGTATATTTGAATGTTTGACTTGCCTACAGTAGTAATTTCTGACATTTTCAAATGGTAGTGAATGCTACAGGCAGTAAAAAGCACAATTACTTATTTGACAATTATGTCATCCTGGTTAGACATTTTGGGTATTACTGTAAGCTGTGTCAGATCTTGCCACAAGAGGTGCTTTCAAAAGCTTGGGTGATGACAGCGAGGCATCACAATGATTTATGGTGTTTGTGACAGCATTCAATTAATTGTTCTTAACTGATTTTAATTAATTGAAAAACAATGTTAGTTTGGGAAACATGACTTTACCTTCGAGGATGAAATACTGATTGAATGGAGTATAACACTCGCATAAAAACCCTGATTTAAAAAGAATGAGGGAATTTTATTTTAAAAAAAACAGTGGGAAGGGGTTTTTTGTTTTTGTTTTCTTCATTATTCTAAAAAACAGATGGAAATATATTATGCCAATGTGGAGTCCAAGAGTTTTGATACAAGGATGGCAGATGCCACAGATTAAAACATATCCCACTAATGCTCTTGGAGGTCCTAATATAAGGTTATCTTCCTTGTATTTTTAAAATAGCTTTGATCTGTTCTCATTGTCTCCAGGGGCCTCTCTCTCTATTTCTTCTTCCATCCAATGACTCAAATCTACTTGCCTTGCAGGTTGGTGCTGAGGATGTGACTTAATGCATTTTAAATTCTGTACAGTTTTATTCATTTTCATATCATCAAACCACAGCTCAAGCACCATGCCCAGCATATTTATTTGCTGAGTATTTGCAGAAAGAAATAAATGATCTTCACTCTAAAATATATTGAGTGTTTGCTCCATGGCAAGCATTTTACATATATTATCTCATTTAGTCCTCACAACAGAAATATGAAAAAAGGAATATTGTTGTCCTTACTTTAGACAGGCGGAATCAACAGTTTTCTGAGGTCATGTAATTTGCCCAACCAAAGTCATACATATCACAGGTCTGTGCAGCAGCTGAGTCTGACTTTTAATGCCTATTTCATGTTGTATACTACAGAGATCATTTCACTAACTCCTTGGCAGAGTGTCCAAGACCATTTCTAAAATTATCTGAAATAATCTTTTCCATTTCATGACCCACTATTTCCCTACACACAATCCCACTTCTATGACCTCTATCTGTAGATAACCAAAATATGCAACTCCTATGCCATCTAGCTGCCTCAATTCCCCTACCTCTCCTCTCCTATTACAAAATTGTATTCGGCTCTGAGACTTGTTTCAAATAAAATCTCTGCTATGAAGATTTCCCTGTTGGGCCCTCTGACAACTACGTTATTCTCCAGGCTTTCCCAGGCTCTGTGTAGACACTGTCTTTAGTCCTGTTTGCCACAAAATTATTATCTGAAGAAGAACCGTGTCTTACTCTTACCTATCTATCCATTGTTATAGGCTAAATTGTGTCTCCTCAAAATTCACATGTTGAATCTTCAATCCCCAGTATGACTGTAATTAGAGATTGGACCTTTAAGGGGTACTTAAGGATAAATAAAATAATAAAAATGGAGCACAAATCCATTATAGGACCGGTGTCCTAAATAAGAAGAGGAGACACCAAGGTGCACATATATAGAGGAAAGGTGATGAGAAGACACAGCTGTATCATCAGGTGAGGTGGCTCATACTTGTAATCTCAGCACTTTGGGAAGCTGAGGTGGGAGAAGCAACTGAACCAGGAGTGTGAGTCCAGTCTAGGAAACCTAGTGAGACCTCGTCTCTACAAAAAATTTAAAAATTAGTCAGGTGTGGTCATGTGCACCTGTAGTTCCAGCTACTCAGGAGCCTAAGTCAGAAGAATTACCTAAGCCCAGAAGGTAGAGGTTATGGTAAGCCCTGATCATGCCACTGTACTTCAGCAGCCTGGGTGGCAATGTGAGACACTGATCCCCACCCTCAAAAAAAGTCATATTGTCTTAAAGTGCTTTGTAAATTATTTGTAAATTGTTAAAAGCCTAAGAATTTCAGGTAATCTATGCACAGCTCTCCCTCTATTCCCTATGTTCTATTTATTTATTTGATGATTTGAAAGGAAGATATGAAAACAAGTAGAATGCCATTTCCACCTTGGATTATATACTAAAGCATATACAAAACAAAGAAGTTTACATATTAGCTTCCATGGCATTGTGGTCTTTCTGAAAAAAAGACATTAGTAACTTTCAAGGAATATTTGACTAATCTGTCTAAGTATAAAAATCAAGTTATCAAAACATAGGCCAAGACATGAAGAATCTTGAACAGCTCCAAAACTAGATAAATACTTATGTATGTTTCATTTAAAAGAAATATTGTAATTAATAATTTCTCAGGGAAAATAGTGACTAAAATTTAAAATTAATCAAAATTCAAAATCAGCACACAAGGCTGAAGATTCACAAAATGTCATTTGATTATCTACAACAGAACCTCCTGAAATGCTTGTTTAACATGTACTTTGGGGGGCTCTCTTCCAGGACTACTCAGTAGCAATCTCTGGGACATAGAACCTTGGAATCTGCATCTTAAATGAGCTTCCTAATAGAGGTTTATGTCTTTTTAAGTTTGAGAACATTCTAAATTACTAGGTAAAAAATCATTCACTTGTAATGACAACAGTGTGAGAGAAACAACGCATAGGAATTTTGCTGTTTGGTCTAGAAAAAATAATTTTTAAAAGCCAATGATAACTACCCACAATTAACCTTTTAGATTAAGATTTATTTTACTGCTCCCAGTTTGTTTCAAAGGAGACTCATAAATAGCTGCTAATATTCACATTGACCAAGAAGAGTTATTTTTCCAGACACATATGAGGGAGGACCCAAAGAAAACAACTATTTTTTTTGGAGGTGGGTCCCTTATAGCACAAGTTTCCTCTGCTAGGTAAGTATTCTAGGAACCTACCAGCATCAGTGTACTATCGCATTTTTGTGAGAGGTTGCATTAGGCTTCAGTTAATTTTTTTGGGGGGGGGGGGGTTGGAGATTTTTTTCAATGTGTGTGCTTATTTCATGAAGGGTGGTTTACACGTGTACCTGTCCACACCGCACTGACTGCTCAGCAGTTTTTGATGAAAAACAGCATGACCCCTGTGCCCCACCCTTCCTATTCACCCAATCTCAACCTGAGCAACATTTTTTTGCTTTCCCAAATGAAAAAATGTCTTCAAAGGGAAATGTTTTGCCAATGTTGAAGAGGTGAAACAAAAAATGGTAGAAGCACTAAAAGTCATCGAACTTGACAAGTTCAAAAAACGGTTTTGAGCAGTGGACATTTCAATAGGTGTCTTGCATGAAACAGAGAGTATTTTGGAAATGACTGAGTTTAGACATATAAGAATAAATACACAATGTTTTATAAATAAATTCTGGTTTATTTTGGGTCCCCCTTATATTTCCTAGTTAATATGGTCAAAGATCCACAAAAGCTGAGAAGAGTTTGCATGACCTATGAGGGAGAGATCAGATATGCAATGACTCTGGGCACTGTCCCTAAGCAAATGACTGTGTGATCATGTTCACCAATAATGGGCTGACTCCCTCTGTGCCTTGAGTTGGGTCTCCAACAGGAGAATATAAAGCTAGAAATCACTGCAGTTTCTTCCTCCACAAACTAACGACTTTTGGTTGCAATGTCATTAATTTGAGTCACACTTCAGTTTCCAAATCTATAGGTTGAAAGGGAGCTCTGTTCATTGGCAACAAGATTGCTTGTTGATAACAAACAAATATAGGGGGATTTCACAAGCATTTTAAAGTCCCAAAATTGTTAATGGGGAAGAGTGAGCAGGAATCGGCTCCCAGCCAGTGTTTTTATGGAAAGCAGTTTTTCTGGAAGTCACCACATAAGCAGTGGTAAGCAGTGTTCTCACCATCACTACTCTTACCTACTCAACCTGGCTGCCCCTGTGCCCCCCACCTCCACCTCCACCCCCTTTAAACCAGTGAAAACTCTGGTTTCATGTGCACTGAGTTTTATAGTATAATAACTCTTTCCTGTAAAAGACTAAAACAGCCATGACATGGAATAATCATTATTTACTCACTTCTCATGGCTATGTTTGTAATTCTAGTATAAACATGAATCATGCGTTAACTTAAATGTAAACCACCCCTTCTCAGGAATTGTCATTTTGTATGTATAAATATTGATTGAGCTTTGGTTCCTACTACCAGATGGCAGACCTGTGGAACTCTAATACAGTTGAAGAGATTCAAACAGACTATCATTCACTGACAGGCACTAGAGACCGTGGTGAAGGCCAAAGTTTTTATTTCAAAAACAAGTAATTAGAGTTGACAGCAGAAGTGTAAATAGGACTCAAATGAATGAATTTGTTAATTGGACTTCCCTGTGGTAGTTGTAAACCCAGGACTGTTTGGTCATAAAACATGTTCACATGTTCTACAGTTTCACTGCAAGAGTGTCCTTGGACTTAAGTCACAAAATGGAATCCCAGGTGAGAAGGTAGCATATATTATTAACCAACAAGAATTTGGTTATGCCTCCTTGATATAAGACTCTGTTAATTACATGATGACAGAACACCCATTTTACATAGACCCATGGCATGTGCTAAAATAAAGGCTGCCCTCTCTACACCTGTATAGATATATGTACACTGTGACATAGAAAAGGTTTAACGCAGGAATCTCTATTCCTTACATTGCAAGCATTTCCTTCTTTTTGGAAAGAAATATATGAGGCACGATCAAAGTGGTATGAAAAAGCTGCCATCATAACAAATACCTTCAGGACATACCATCAGTATCTGCACATATGTCAATAATTAAGGCTTGCACTTTTATACATTCTAAATGAAAATTTCAGGAGCTCCCCCCCCCACAGTCTTTTCCATTGCAATCAATGTTGTGCTTCTGACATTGAATCAATATTAATTGTAAAGTTCCTGCATGGTATTTCCATATGCATGTAGGAAGGCAAGGTCAATTCTATCCCACAACTTTTTCTCCTCATCCACCCAAAAGACTACACAAGTGGAAATGCAAGGTTAATTAAGCCACGTTCATTGCAAATGACAACACACTGCTTGCCTTTCCTTTCTACTGCAAACTCTATCATTTAAATCTAAGGCAATTTAAATGATTGTACACTAAACAGGTCTTCCCTTTTCCCTACCCATCCCTTGGCACTGAGTCATGAGCTTTTCCTCCCTTAACTTTTAGGTCTTCTCATTGTCCTATTAGTAACTATACCGGTCAAATAGCAGTATCACCACCATCTCATGGAATACTGAAGAAGGTCTGCTGCCTAGATTAAGGATGCCTTCTCACCTGAGCCTCTTGGGAAACTGCAAAATCTAGATCAGAAAACATCAAGGACTCTTACCTAGATGACCTGTAATCAGTTAAAAGTAGTAATGAGTCACAGCAAAGGACATTACTTACCTCAAAATAAGTCCCTTGCTTGAATTCCAAGCTATCTTATGGGACAGACTGCCACTTTTATTTTGTCAACTGTGAACACATTTGTACAGACAAAATCTGAGATTTGCCAAAAAGGTTTTTAGGAACTCTCAAATGACAACCTATAGCAACAACAAAATAACAATATGAATCTGATCTAACAACGATGTTTCAAATTTCTGGTTAAACAATTTTGAATTTTTCTAAGCATAAGTGGAAATCTAAACTTAGAAAAATGTCTAGCCATCCCAGAAGCACATTCCAAATTAAGTAGATACTCTGTGCGAAAATCTTCAAGGCAAAATTTCAAAGATAATTCATCATGATGATAATATTTTGTGCCTCACATCTTTAAAATAAAAATAATAATCAAAAAGAAGATATTCTTTCTCCCATTCCTTATGTAAATCTAAAGTAATTCCCTTCCAGAAGTAAACTAAACTGGTTAGTAGCCTACAGTTACTAAAATTTCACTAAGGATTTAAAAACTAAACAATTTTTAAAGTTCACTCAAAATTATCACTTTTAGAATGTATAGCTTGCTCTCTTTTTTTTTCAGTAAATATTTTTCTTAGTATTCAGGCAAAGTCATAGAAAATTTTAACAAGTTAGGACTAATAGCATGTCTCCCCTTAAAATTGACTAAGATTAATTATGCTTATAAAGTTATATTTGAAACCTTGAAATTTAATTGGTAACCTTGAGAAATTGTGAAAAAAACTCAGTGGATATATTAGAGCAAGTTTCATTAGATGAGAACATATTTAAGCTGCCTCATCAATGGAAATACACACATACACACACACACACACACACGTCCCCCTTTCTAAAGTTCATAATTTTATACTTTTCATACACCTTGAATCAAGTATTCACTCCTCTGTGTAGTTTAAAACTTCATCTTATTCTTTTCACATTTGAGATAAAGAACAAAACAATTTACTAGCATCTTATTATTTTCACATTTCAGATGAAGAATGAAACAATTAACTAGCTTTATAATGAAATATTGTTTATTTAAGTAAAGTTTAGCAAATGGATCAATACATTGTTCAAAAAGCTGTATTAGCCTAATAATATTTCTGCATGTTAAGGAGGAAAAGTGCTATTATCTTCTTTGAATCTGCACACACACACACAAATTGGAAAATAGTGGCAGGAAGAATTTCCCCAAAGTCACGATTTCCAGGTGATTCACAAACAATTCTATGGTATTTTGCCAAAAACCCAGACTCCCTCTAGACAGCTGACTTCATGGGTCTCTAAGTTGAATGGGGAAACTTTAAATGCGTGCTGTCTCTTTTTTTTTTAGCCCCACCTATACAATTTTAGAGAATCTCTGGACTTAAAGAGAAAAGTCAGGCAGGTCATAAGCCACTGAGAACTCACCAACTATCAAGGAAGGAATTCCATGCTATCTTTACACAGTTCTGACAATGATCATTTCTTAGTTATATTCAACTAAAATCTACCTTGTCACTTACATCCATCCATCCTATTTCTCCCCACTTGGAGTCATACAGAACAAATCTAACCCCTCTTTCATATGTCTTCAAATATTTGATGAAAGCTATCATAATTTGCTTATATCTTAAGTAACATTAAAAGGCTGAAATTATTTCCATTTCATGAAGATGACCTTCAGAGTAAAGCCGGATGATCATGGAAAAAAAATCATCAATGGCACTGCTTCAATTCTTCAGCCTAAAATAATATAATACATTTCTGTGGCTTTCAAACTAATATAAATGAATATAATAACTTCCTTTTGTTCATGGCCGATTACATTATATTACAACAGCACGACTTCCAGAGCTAGCATGCAAAAGTAATTTATTTTTCTCCCACATCTGTAACTATTTGGGAGAGCAGCTAAGTCTTAATAATTATGCTGCAGACACAGTAAATAGAGCAAACCCAATAGGTCACACTGTGACTATAGTTCAGGGAGAGAACAATTATTTTATCCCATATAATTTGCATCCAACATTTCATATGGAAAATTAAAGAGAAAAACATAACACTGGCTTACAAAATTACCATAGCCTTTTAATGTTCACTTTTTTTCTGTTTAACAGTTTTCTGTCTGAAATAGGAAAACACACACATGCATACATACATGCACACGCGCTCCCGATGTAAATGACATGCCTGAACAATTTTCATTAAAAAGTCATTTCCTTTCAGGTTGTGATTCATTTTACTTTGACACAGATTAAGTTATTATGAAATTAACTAAAATTGCTAGCATGTCATTCAATTTTTCTTCTTTTTCTCTTTTCCACCCCCCGTGTAATTTTCTACTGTCTGAAGAATGGTCGGAGTCAAGGAGCAGGGTTCTCTGCTTTCATCAACTGATACGGCCCACCACATTTCTTTTTTTCCAAGTAAGGAAAATCTGCAGTCAAAAATGCAAATCAATTACAAACAAGTATCTTCCCTGGGAACCATGTCTATATTAGAGATGCCACTATTAAGATATGAAACCAAGATATTTGCGGTTTTAAAAATATTATTAGCGAAAAACAGGAAACACCAAAATGATTCTCTACTGATGCTAAAGGAAAAAAAGCAAGTCCCTGGCAATTTTCCTTGTCAATCAAAAGGTTCTGTCTAGACGTCCCTTGTTTTAGAAGTCAAATCTCCTGGAAAGAGCAATGTGAGTCCCCTGAGAAATGCAGTCTAATAATCTTTTTTTCTTAACATGAAAGAGGCCCCCAAAATGTACAAAACAAAATTAAAAGCACCATGACAAGGACAAACAACTCAGACTGTTAATAAAGTACAATAAGGGAACCCTGGAAAAGCAGAACAAGCCTCCAGAGTAAAATGGTTTTAGCTGACCATTTGCATTTTTGTTTTCATTTCACTGTGGTAATGACTAAGATTAACTAAGAACCACATTAGCATTTTTGCCTGTGAAGGGTGAGTGGCTTGCTGCTCTCAGAAGGCCTGCCTCCACCTCCCTGCTTATAAACAAGCTGTCTTGTAGTGGCCAACTGAGTTCAGGCATTCAAGACAACTAACCTGAGTACAATTATCAAAAAGCAAAGGAGAGAAAATGCACTCAACTAAATAAACCCTCAATACTTCACAACTTCTGCTAAGTAACAGAATTTTTACTCTAGAAGTTAGAGTTAAGAACATGAACTTTTGAGTCATGTTAACTTAGATTTAAATGCTGGTTCCAGCACTTATGCATTCTGAGACCTTGGGTAATTAATCTTAAATCTCTAAGTTTGCACTGTCCAACTTTAGCCATGTATTGATTGCTACTGAACACTTGAAATGTGGCTTCTGCAACTGGGGAGCTCAATTTTAAATTTTATTCCATTTTAATTAATTAAAACTTAAATTTAAACTTAAAAGTAGACCCTCTATTCAATTATTGAAAAAACTTTTAAGAATATTGAAACAAATTTGTTCTATAAATCTATTATTTCAACTAAATATTTTAGGAACTCTAACAATAGATCAAATAATTCTTTCCAATGAAAATTTAGCACCTAGCCGGGCTCGGTGGCTCAGTCGGTAATCCCGCGCTTTGGGAGGCTGAGGTGAGTGGATTGCCTGAGCCCGCGGGTTCGAGACCCACCTGGGCAATCTGGCGAGACCTCATCTCTACAATAAATCAAAAACTAGCAGGGCGTGGTAGCGCGCACCTATAGTTCCAGCTACTTGGAAGGCTGAAGCGGAAGGATCGCCAAAGCCCAGCAGGTCAAGGCTGCGGTGGCTGGGAGCGGCCACTGCACTCCAGTCTGGGCGACAGATTGGGACTCCAACACAAAAAAAAAAAAAAAAGAAAAATTAGCACCTACATTGAGATGTGCTCTATGTGAAAATAGGCACTGATTTCAAAGACTTAGCATAAAAGTGTAAAATATCTCATTAATAATGTTTTATATTAATTTTAAGTTGACATAATGTGATAAATTGAACTGAAATTTTCTGTATATAAATTTTCTTTTTTTGTGTCAATGACTCACTCTGCTGTTCAGGCTGGAGGTGCTACGGATCACCACAGTCTTGAATTCCTAGGCTCAGGTAATCCATGCACATAAGCCTCCTGAGTAGCTAGGACTACAGGCATGCACCACCACACCTGGATAATTTTCTGATTTTTTTGTAGAGACAGGATCTCTCTATGTTACCCAGGCAGGTCTTGAACTCCTGGGCACAAGCAATCCTCCTGCCTCAGCCTCCCAAAGTGCTGGGATTATAGGTGTGAACCACCACACCTGGCCTATTAATTGTTTTGTTTTGTTTTAAAGTACATTGTACATGCCACACTGCTCAGCTAACTTTTCTTATTTTTTGTAGAGACAAGGTCCCACTATGTTGCCCAGGCTGGTCTCGAACTCCTGGGCTCAAACAAATTTCCTGCCTCAACTTCCCAAAATGCTGGTATTGCATGGCTCACATTTGTGGCTTGCATCATGTTTATACCAGACAATGCTGCTTCAAACCTTTGCTTTGTCTTCTGTAAAATGAAAGGATAATAACTACATTATAGTGTTTTGTAAAAATCAGAATGTATACTCATATAATACATAAGTAGTCACTTTTACTAATACTATATTATCCAATGCAGAGGATGGCTTACTTATCTTAAGTAACATGTACTACCCTAAAATCTTGATAAACGATCTGAAGTTCCTAGACCTTTCCATTTTTTTTTCTCCTTAATACTTCACAATACAAGACCCTCATGAATGCCTTCTATGTGTTCTCCAAAGAAGGGATTTTTTTGTAATTACCTCATCCTCCATCCTGCCTTCAGACAGAATCCTTTTAAAATACCTCCTCTCTCTGTTCTAACATGTGCACTTCTGTGTACACACATACCTATCACTATTCTATCTGATACTGGATAAAAGGGTTCTTTAGAAGCAGCTTTCAAAAACCATTTAAAAGCCCTGATGTAGCACAGCATCTGAGGAAAAGACAACATGCAGAGTGTCCTGCAACTCTTTCATTTGGTAATAAGATCATTTTGTTGTGTCACTTTTCAGTTGCATTTGGTTTACCTTTCCCCTTTTATAACAAAGGAAACATCCAGAATTCTAAGAAAAGGAAATAGGGGAAAGATTGAATTTCTCCAATAAAAGGGTTTTCCAGATTTGGCTCTCAGCCCATCTCCATTTGGAGATTCAGAGCTTCTCTCATTCCTTGAAACTCACTGGCACCACTGAGCCGCTCAATGCTAAATAAATATTTCAAATGGGAGTGTAAACTGTTGAATCTGTCCAAAGTGGATTAAGAAGAGTCAAATTATACCCTCTCTCTCCACTCTTCCATCAGTATCTCTTACCCTGTTTAATTAGGCACAAAATTTTATGACTATCAAACTCATGGCTTTCTAACCATTGCTGCCTTTCACATTTCATCTCGAAAGTTCATTTTCTCCTTTTCTTTTTTACCTCCCTCTTTCTCTCTCTCTCAAAAAAATTTACATTTACATTGTGCCAAGAGTTCCTGTACATCCTTAATTAGTCTGGAAAAGCAGTGTCTGCAAGCTTTCACCACTAAAAGTCCTCTATTTTTCCCTCTATAAACAATACTTTGGAGGAGACACTTTGAGATTTTGCAAATAACCTATTTCTACTCAAATTTTCACCCACAAATCTTTACATTCATCCTACCTACATCAATTATTACTGTTAGTGTTTTCCCAAGGGTGATTTTCCATTTCCTTCATTCTTTCTACGTATATTAAATGGAATTCTCTGGAGAAGACTGGCCTTTCTTCCTATTAATTTATTTATTTATGCTAAATTAAATAAACAGAAGGCCATTGGTCTGCAGCCATCTCTGTACTTTGAGTTCAAATATCGCAACTCACACGTTAACTTAGAATATAAACAGATCAAAACCTAACTTAGTTGTATATTTAGGAATATATTTTTTGTAACAAACAGCCACATTTCAGCCAATCACAAGTAGCCAACTTATCAGACAATGGGAATTGAGGGAAATGCCTCATCATACCATGCCTGAATGAGGCAAATGCCTACCTGTAGCTAACCATATGATTTATCTAATTTGCTTCCATGTTCAGCTTATAATAGCTTGCTGCTCAAGCTGCTGGGTGGAGTCCTGGGACTCTTGGTTCTGAGTGCTGCCTGATTTATGATTGTTTTTGCTCAAATAAACTCTGTCAAATTCAGTATGTCTAAAGTTTTTCTTTTAACATTCATATCAGTATAGACACATGGATATTAATTTATCCTACGAGATATAATGTAATACACCATAATTGTTTATTCATTTATTTGCTCAAATGGTTCCACCTTTGACTATTGGGAATTCCTTCAGGTTGGCTCCTGTGTCCTTTTAATATGTCTTTACCCCTTTTGAACTTTCTTACTTTCTGGCACTACAAGATATCTCAAGCTCATCTTATATTTCTCTGTCTTTTCCCTAAAATCTGTAATTTCTTTAGTGATAAAGCTTCTTTTATTTATTTTTTAAGAAAGGTATTTAGAAACCAAAGTCTCGGGTGCAAGGTGTGCTTGTTGCCACTGGGGTGTCAATGCTTCTATTCCCTCTAAACAGATAGAGCTAGGAAATATATTTATGTGAACATAAACACACAGACATATATACACATCTATATTCTTGTTGATGTCTATCTGCGTATATATCAAAAAGCATGCATTCATATTGATGCCTCTAATTACAATTCAACACCACAGGTTTTATTCTATATTTTTCCCTGTCTTTACTTGTAACCTCTTTTTCCAATAGTAAGAAATCACCTCTCATTATCTGCAAAATGTTTACTATGTCACAATTACTAATTCATATCTCCATGGGAAACATCGTTTCTAACTGGCGTATTTGCTACTTATTTATGGTTCTTTTTATCTTTAGTCTCATAGTGTCTGGTCAAAATAATGTTTTACAAAGTTACTTAACTTTTTTCTTCCTTCAGGTGGTTATTTATAATACAGTTAGGTTCATTTATTATTGCTTGTATTCCTTTGAGGTTCCACCATATACTGGTTAATTTTATTTATTTTTAGATAGAAAAAAATTACTATGTTTCTAAAAGGCCAAGCTAAACTCAGGTATAATAAAAGAAGCACTATTCCTTTCTCATCTTGACTACATCAAGTCCTGTTTCCCTTCCCCGCCCCCCACCCCAGAGTCTCACTGTCACCCAGTCTAGAGTACAGTGGCACAATCACAGCCATCTACCTCAGTCTTCTAAGTAGACAGAACTAAAGGCGCACACCACCACACCCAGATAATTTTATTTTATTTATTTTCTTATTTTTAATTGTAGAGATGAGGACTGGCCGAATTTCCCAGGATGGTCTCAAACCCCTTAGGCTCAAGGCAATCCTCTCACCTCCACCCCATAGAGTGCTTCGGACTACAGTCATGAGCCATGACTCCAGGCCTAAATCCTATTCCCTCTTCTTTCTATCCCTTCATCACTAATGTCCTCTAGGTAATTTATCTCATTAGTTTCTGATTTAGCCTTCCAGTATTTATTTTGTACATATTAGCAAATACATGTTTATTTCTATATAGCTTTTTTATTTTATTAAGTGAAAGGTAACTCATAGATACCCTTTTGCACTTTGTTTTTTCACTTAACCGTATCTCCTGGAAATTACTCAATAGCAAACAATTTCCTCCTCACTTTTTTTTACAGATGCATAGTACTCTGTTGTGTAGATGTACTACAATTTATTCAACCACTCTTTTATATAGACAAATTGTCTCCAATATTTTGCAATTATAAACAATACTGTAAAGAGTCTCATTCACATGAAATTTCATATAGTTGGACACAGATCTTTTATATAAATTCCTGGAAGTAAGAGCTTGAGTTAAAAAGGTAGTTTAGTAACATATTGCAACTTTTCTCACAGAAGAGCTGTACCAGTTTGTACCACCACCAGCAGTATGGGTGACAGTGCCAAGCTTGATATATTTTTGATTTTTGTTCTACACATCCTCTACAAAAGTGCAAAAGTCATTCAGAAGGAAGAAAGGAAGGAAAGACAGAAGAATAGACCCAGAGATCTGCACACATTACTGTCCAGCTTAAGAATAACTGATCATTTCTCACCATCTGTGAAATGAAGGTCTTAAGCCTATGACAGTTCCTGCGAGGCTCTTTCCAGGTAGCTTTGAGGATAATTTCATCTTTAGCAACTTTCTCCTTACACTGCTTTGATTGAGGGGCCAACCATTCCTCAAACACTCCATGATCAGTTTCCAAATTTACAGCGTTGTTCATACTCTTGCTTGCACTTCCACATACTCTTCCTTCATAACTTACCTGATATGCCTTAGTCCCTTTGGCCCTTCAAGCTTAAATGTCAACCCTACTTCATCAGAACAGTCTTACATTTCATGTACTCCTTAGCATTCTAGAAGTTCTTCATTTACCCCATCTTGACTGCACTGAACCCTCTGCAGTATTGGCTCCAGGCAAATCTGGTTCCTTTGCACAAGAGTTTAATCTTTGACAGTGGAAACATTATCTGCAAAACTCCAGTACTGCAGGTGCACCAATTTTCAAATAGATGAATGAATAAACAATACATAAAAATAACATTGCCCTTTATTCAAAAGCATGCTTTTCTTTCTCATATTTCTTCTAGCCTAAACGTTTTACTAATGTTCAAGCACCACTTCTCTTAATAAACACATTTTGAAGGGCAAATGCCAATACTTGCAACTAGTGCTGCCAAGTATATAGCCTTCCAACACTTCCCACTTGACATTATGTGGAACTTTGCATGATTTTCTTTTTTTTACTTTCTTAGGATTCTGCAGACATATTACACATATGTCTGGGCCCTCCTTTAGATATGAAGGTGGAATTAAAAAAACACTGAATAATCTTTTCAAGGGTGGGTCCCTTGAGGTACACTAGGAATTTATTCCTCTAGATGAAACGGTCAACCAAAGTTTTTATCTGGAAGTTTTGAGAAGATTGTGTCACCATTTGCGGAAGAAACGCTCCGAGTTGTGGCAAACAATTGACTGGTTCTTCCACCATGACAATGCACTTGCCCACCCCACACTAAGTGTTCAGCAGTTTTTGACCAAAAACAGGCATGACCCCCATGTCCCACCCACCTGATTCACCCTATCTTGCCACAAGCAACTTTTATTTCCCCTGGATGAAAAAAGCCCTCAAAGAAAAACTTCTTTGCCAGTGTGGAAGAGGTGAAACCAAAAATGTCAGAAGCACTAAAAGGCATCAAAATTGACGAGCTCAAAAAACTGCTCTGAGCAGTGGAAAAAGTGTCTCAATAGGTGTACCACATTGAACTGAGAGTACTTTGAAGGTTACTGACATTTAAACATATAAGAATATATAATTTTTTATAAATAAATTCCATTTTGGGGGGTGTGCCCCCTTGTACACACACTTTTTCAGCACTCCTCTCCTACTTGCAATATCCAAAGAAACTAGGACAACTACTTAAAAGTTGAAGTAGTCAATCTGTATTCTGACAGTCAAGGGACAATATAATCTACTGAGATATTAATTTGTGTTTTGTTCTGGTTATCCGAGGAGCCCTACCCATCCCCCTGCTTCCAATACACACATTAAGGGAGGACCTAAGCTTTTGAATCTAAGAGAAACTGATCTTCTCTATTCCCAGGTAGAACTAACAGTCAATTGTTGATAAAAACACACATTCGAAGAAGCCTGGAGCACAAGTTTAGGGGTAAAGTGCATAGGCAATGTCTATGGGTAGGAGAAGACCAGCATGGCTAACCAAAGAGAAAAGGGTTACTTCCCTATGAAGAGGAAGGAGCTAAAAAATGCAGAGGTGTTTCTGTGACTAACAGAGTTCTGGATCCTGCTCTATGCAGATCCCAAATCCTTGAAAAAAGACTCTAGACAGTCAGCAGGTGCTGCTCCCAAGAGTTGCATTGTCCAGAGCTGCAGAAGGGGTCCCTGTAGCTGAGACTGTAGTCTGCAGAGGACACCCATAAGAGAAAGTTTGGTGAGACACATCTCTGAGACTAACCAGAAAGAACACCAGCACTGACTGAAAATAAGAGAGCATCTTACTGACTAAAGGCCAGACTTCTGTTCTCTTTTCCTGACACCAAAGAAGCCTCTCAATTTGTGGCCCCACCCATTGCAAGTTATGTGACCATGACAAACTTAAATGAGCCTGGGGTTTTAGTATTTTCAACATCTTGTAGATATTAAGCCATACTGATCTTGCTAAAATTAAAAAAAAAAAGAAGAAAAGAAAATCATGACCTGTGACAGATGAATATTAGGGAACACAGCCCACGCTTGTCACATTTATAACCTATTAAGTACCAAAGCAACAAGGATTGGAGCTTCATCTATGCACCCTTATCAATAAGTCCTCTATAGTCATTAAGAAAGTAGCTCAGATTAGAGCTAGCAGATGCCAGGCTGGGCTTATGTCCTAGTGGGAAGACCAGAGACCTTCTAAAATGAATTCTAGGTTTCTTTGGCCCTTTAACTGTTTGATGTGGACTCAGTCAATCTATGAATGGAAATAATCTCTTAAAAGGTTGTAATTCTATCATTTAAATACTTCTATCCTCTGCTATTCAAATCACTGAAGATGAAGGTTCAAGTATGTTAACAAGACATCATTTTAGATGCCTCCTCACCCTCCTACTCAAATATTTTCTGGTAACTAGATAGATGCCTATAATTTATTGAAATATAGGAAAGCTGCTTGAGGCTATAATTCAGAATAAATTTTTTTATTAAATTAATACAAGACTCAATAAATATTTGTATAACTAGCTATATGGATTATTTTTTCTGACACAGCAGAAAAGGAAGACAAGAAATATAAAACACTTACAGTTGGGATAGACATCAGAAAAAAATGCTCAGATAGAAATGCTTATGGATATACTCTACCACTTTATGTGAGATAAACCTTGCTGTACTCAAGGACAGGAGACAAGCATAAGTTTGCCACCAATAACTATTATCTAGACATGTTTCTTTATATGTTTTCTGAACTGAACTAATTCTGTGTTTAGGAGTCTCAACTCTAAGGGACCTGTTAATAGCAATGTTATTATGTGATTTAATATCACAAATTGGCATGACATTACTTGTTGAATGCCTGTAGAATATATGATTAAAATATGGATATTTACAGTACAGTGTATGGTATATAAGGAAGAGGAGTGGTGTGTAGTTAACTGATATATTTAAAAACAAATTCAAAGAAGATATACTAATGGCCAACAGGTACACGAAAAGACACTTAACATCACTGCTCATCAGGAAAATTCAAATCAAAACCACAATGAGCTCATCACCTCACACCTGTTAGGATGAGTGCTATCAAAACAAAGAGCAATAAATGTTGGGAATAATGGTAAGAAAAAGGAATACTTTTACCCTGTTGGTGGAAATGTGAACTGTACAGCCCTTATGGAAAACAGCATAGAGGTTCCTCAAAAAAATAAAAATAGAATTACCAAATGATCTAGCAACCACTCTTTTGTTTATCTAAAGAAAACAAAGTGAGTGTCTCAAAGAGATATCTGCACTGTCATGTTCATTGCAGCATTATTCACAATAGCCTGTCATGGAAAAAAAGCTGTGTCTACTGACTGATGGAATATCCATAGAATCTTACATATAGAATCTAAAAGAGTCAAATTTATAGGAACAGAGAGGAATGGTGGTTGCCAGAGCCTAAAAAATGGGGAATGAGGGAAATGAAGAGATAACGGTCAAAGGTATAATCTTTCAATTATAAGAAGAATAAGTTTTGAGGATCCAGTGTAGATCAGGTGATGATAGCTAATAATATGGCATTATGCACTTGAAAATTGATTAGGGTAGATCTTAAATGTTTTCACCATACACATATAAAAATGGTGACTATTTGAGGTGATGAATGTGTTGACTAACTTGATTGTAGTAGTCATGTCACAATGTATGCAAATAACAAATCATTTTTTACTCCTTAAATATATTCTATTACGTCAATTATCTCAACAAAGCTAGAGAATTTTTTTAAAAAATAAGTAAAAATAAAATAAAATACAATTAACCATTTAACAACAAAAGTTTGAAGTGTACAGGTCCACCTACATGCAGATATTTTTCAATAAATATGTTGAAAAATATCTGGAGATATGCAATAATATGAACAAACTTTCAGAAAAACCATATAGCCTAGGAATATTTTTGAAATTAAAAATTTAAGTATGGGTTTCGAGTTTTGTTCAGGAAATGGATGCCAGTTCCAATTTCCATGAGGGTATGTCCTTCATTTTCTATGGTTCTTATGGTTTGAGGTTTAACATTCAGGTCTCTGATCCATTTGGAGTTAATTTTTGTGTATGGGGAAGCAATTAATGGCAGTAAATACCTGTCTGGGGATGGGGGGACACTTCTTACAAACAAGGGTGCCTGAATGAGACATATTTGTGTACCTAACCCTTAAATGTATCCCTCAATATCACAATAAAAAAAAAAAAAAAAACCCTTCTGTTGTAAACACCACTTTCTTGCTCGACCCTGCCTCACAAGCTGGTCTCGGTAGATGGTGCAGGAATAGAACAATGAGCACAGTAGAGCAGTCTAGGAGAAAGGCATTTCTAGGTGTCCCAGTCATTTCCTTCTGATGCAGCCTGACCGGCGAGGGATTATCTCCAAAGCTCCGGGCTTCCACAGAACACTGCGAGGCTCCCTCGTGGGACAGAGGTCTCCGGGTGACCCGGGAGCCATCTCCGAGTATCGCTTTCTGAATTTTCACTAGGAACTTGACAGATGCCCAGGTTCTGGAGTGTACCCAATGGATGTATTATGAAGCAGCCCAGAGACATATTTGCTTGGCTCTTTTGATAGGGATACATGTGTATTTTTGTGTGGGTAAGTTATTGCCACTTTTTAAGCCCTGTGTCGCCTTTATTAGCTGTATTTAGTGACTTAGTAACACTGTCAATCCGTTATTGCCTAACTGGCCAAAGAGCAGACGATCATGGCTTGTGGACCACGCCTGCCTCTGAAGCCAAACGTGCGTGTTTAAAGCAGTTTGGGCAGGTCCTGGGCCACGGGAGCCCTGTGAGTCTGCTGTTCTTAAGTCCGGACGCTGCGGGAAGTCCTCTGGCACGACATGGACCTATTGTGCCGAACTCTCTTCTGGCCCCATGATCTTTGACTTCCCCGATCAGTGTTTTCCAAGGGTGGTTTAAGAAATGTGTATGCCGAAATCGCCCGAGGGTGCTTGTTAAGAAGGCAAATGAAAATCAGAACCTCTCAAAAGGAGGCACGGAAGCCCGAATTTTAATGATTTCTCTTAGCCCACTGGAGTTTACTGAACACTGGATACTAATGAGAACAGAATTCCCACGAGTCCGTGTTTTATCTCCTTGGTGAGATCAGCGCTTTGCAGAGGAGAGTGTCCTTCTCCCAGTCCATTTTCCTCACATGCCTGGCAGAGTAAGAAGCAATTAGTAAATGTGCAGTAAGTATTTATAGAATTGATTTGAGTCCCTTATCAGCCCAAATATGAGGAATAATTGCCAGAGCGTTATCCTAATGATGATGATTATTGTTGTTCTTAAAAAGTGAGCGACACTGAAACAATTATTTAGTGAAAGCAAGGTAAATCTATGGCAAGAATGGAATGAATATTAATAGAAAATCTGTAAGCACTGAAGAAACACACAAGGATAATGATATTGGACGTTATGAGATAGGAATTTAAAGAGGGCAAATCATGCCAGGCAAACTTGATTGCTTTTTTTGATAGAGCTACAAAATCAGAAGACAAAAGTGATGTGAAATTGTAGATGCAATCTATCTCCATTCTGGTAAAGTGCTTGATAGTGTCACATGGAATTTTCCATCTTGAATTAATTGAAACTGGCTTTGGTGTGAGCTGCTCCTCGTCTGCCAGATGCCAGAAAGGCTGCTAAGATGGAATAAGGATCCATGAGATGACAAGATGTTTTGGACGTGGGGAACAAAAAGTGTGCCTGCATTTACCATCTTAGTGTTTGATTTGGAAACTGCATTTAAATGAACCGATGGCATTTTACATCGGTGCTGCAGGATCACTTGTTGAAATCACGAGCGGAAGAGAAATTATACAAAGATATGCTCAGTTGTCATAAATATTCATATTTCATACCATTGACAACCTTCGAGTTCTTAGATATTCTACCAACTTGCAGTTGCATTCATATTTAGCCTTTTCTAGACTTTGTGGATATACAAGCATATGCCTATTTCAAACACACTTAGAGTTGCCAGATTTGTCAAGTAAAAATACAGGCAGACCTAAACACAATTAGAATTCATTCTCAAACACAGATACAGCAGGAGAGTCTAAGAAAACATCACGATTACAGTTGTACTTAGTCTTCTAGTCTTGCTGGGCCAATTCTGCTAGCGCTCACTTGTTTTCATAGGTTGGCAGAAGTGGCTGGTCTGAAAATGACACGGCGTTCCAAGCAGATATGTTTGGTTGCGAATTAGAAATAATGGATTAAAAAAAGGACTTGGAAATGTTCCTTTTCCCGTGACTTTGAGGGAAGCATGACCTGAATTACTGCATTTCTAACAAGTATGTTTGGAAAATGATAGACCTGTTGCATGCTGAAGGATTTGATTCGTGTATGCTAGAAATCTGGAAAGAAATAAATATGTGCAGTAGGTTGGGATAACTAAAAGAGTGGGCTGTGTTGAGACAGTTGTCTAATAATATCTAGAAGATAGGAACACTGTGGAATCAGTTACCATGGTACATAAGTATTAACAAATGGCATTAGGTAAATGAAAATTTACACAGACTGACACCAGGGTGAACTATTTTAATTATAAAACTTGCCTAAGAAAATGTTGGGTGGTCTAACTTTTAATGCGTTTCAAATTAGATTAAAGCCAAGCAGATGCTCAGAAGGACTTTTAACTAGAGATGACAACTTCGTGTGACATATTCTCTGTGTGAATTTTTTTTTTTTGAGTTGGAGTCTCACTCTGTCACCCAGAATGGAGAATGGAGTGCAGTGGCATGCTCAAGGCCAGCGCAGTCTTGACATTCTGGGCTCAGGCAATCCTTCCGCCTCAGCCTTCCAAGTACCTGGAACTATAGGCACGTGCTACCATGCCTGGTTAATTTTTTGATTTATTGTAGAGACGAGGTGTTGCCAAGTTGCCCAGGCTGGTCTCGAGCCCCTGAGCTCAGGCAATCCTCTCGCCTCTGCCTCCCAAAGTGTTGGGATTACACGCTTGAGCCACCATGCCCTTCTCTTTTTTTTTTTTAGTTGGATTCTCACCCTTGCCTAGGCTGCAGTGCAGTGGCGTGGCCACCGCAGCCTCGATCTGCTGGGCTCAGGTGATCCTTCCGCCTCAGCCTTCCAAGTAGCTGGAACTACAAGCGCGCGCTACCACACCCGGAAATTTTTTGATTTATTGTAGAGACAAGGTCTCACCAAGTTGCCCAATCTGGTCTCAAACCCGTGGGCTCAGGCAATCCTCTTGCCTCAGCCTCCGAAAGTGTTGGGATTACAGGCTTGCGCCATCGTACTCAGCCCCATGAATGTTTTAATATAGGCATAGCCATGATAGTTAGCTTTTATTTAGTGCTGAGCATCAGACTTTGTGCTTTGCACTTTTACCGAGATTAACTCACTAAATCCTCCCAACCTGAGGGCGATTTCTTATCAACTTCGTTTTACACGAGCAGAACCTGAGGTTTTGATGATTAGGTGACTTGGCCAAGGTCCCACAGCTAGTAAGCTGGGATTTGAACCCAGGTCCGCCAGTGTCCAAAACCTATGCACTTAATCACAAAGCGACACTGCCTCTAAGGTGATGATGGGGGCTTTGGTTTAATTAGCAGAACATTACAATAATTTATTCAGTAAGTGCGACTGGTGCCTTTGACATCATTCAGTCTGCTCCAGTTGGATTTGAGCACAGCCCTGGAGGAAAAGATCTCGGGGCGAGGTGAGATGTGTCTGCACTGCTCAGACGCCTCCCCGTTGTCGGAGACATCAGTGAGCTCCACTCAGCATTCTCTTCCCTGGTCATGGTGTGAAAGTCCTGGACAAACAGCATCCTGCCCTCTTCCTGAAGCATCCAGACGACCTCCCAGGACCGGAAGTGTGCGCACTCCCTCCGGGGCAGGTCCGGAGGTTGAGCCTGGAGGAGACCATTTGATGGAGGATTCAACGGAGACTGTGGGTGTCCTCCTGCCCCCTTGCACTGTCATTGTAAGATACGGACACTTTTGCG
The DNA here is from genome assembly GCA_963574415.1 of Tarsius wallacei. Lineage (NCBI taxonomy): Eukaryota > Metazoa > Chordata > Mammalia > Primates > Tarsiidae > Tarsius > Tarsius wallacei. The sequence goes on along the minus strand of CAUYQG010064644.1, from coordinate 3,161 downwards.
GACAATGTCTCGTGAGGAAGGAGAGTTAGCCTCTAACGGTCCGTGCCTCGGCGAGTCATTTAACCTTTCTGGACCCACCCACTTTGAGGAAGACAGGGTGCAGTGACGGACTCAGGTTCTGGGACACAACTGATTAGCGTCAAGTCGGCTGTGAGGCCACCGTCTGGCCAAGGCGGATGGCCGGGACTAGATCCACCTTCTTTCCTGAAACAACCAGGAAACTAGATGGCATAGGTGATGCTGGACAGTTTGAAAGACACTGGACATCAGACCACGGAGGACAGTGATCCCTGAGAGATGGAGACCAAGCAAGGTGGTGTCCCAGTTGTCCCCTCGCTGCCTGAGGACTGTCTCAGTAGTGAGGACCAAGCCGTCCTTGAGTGACCCTGCCCAGTCCCGCCCAGCAAGTCTTAAAAGTAAGACCCAAAGGAATCACACTGTTCCAAGTACTTTAATTACGTTCCAGAAAAAAGATCAAGACGAGGAAGAAAACAAAACAAAAACCCGGTGTCTTAAAATTCGCAACGTCTGACTTCCAATAAAAAAGTAACCAGGTGTAGATCTGACCACTTGCCAGCTGCATCTTGAGTGAGGATTCAGATTGTGTGGTCCTCTCTTTGTCTTCACGTGAGGACGATAACAGAGCCCTTCACAGAGCCAGGAGGTCAAGAACATCGCACGTGTCAAACACCAGCCTAGTGCAGGGCACACGGTAAGCAGTGGCATGTGACGTTTGTGGGCATCACTGGTAAAGAGCCACATTTCTCACATGTACCTTTAGGGCATTTGGGGAAGATCCTTCCATCTCTTTATCCATGAAACACAGAACAGCCCGGGCCATTGTTTCAAGACGAGACCCTTTCTCTAAGATCAGCAGCCTCTGGTTTTCGGCAGCACCCCGTCTTCCCAAGTCTGTGATCACAGGTCGTTGGGAACACACCGAGGGTAACTGAAACGTAAATGACCTTTCTTGACAGACAACGGTCTGAGTTTTGCCAGCTGCAGATTTTTGTTTGGTGGAAAATAAAATGCTGCCCCCAAAGTGTCATCATTTGAGAGCCTCGTCTGACAGGAGGAAGGAGACCAGGACGGAACTGAGTCTTCTCCCAACTGCCTCCATTTGCTCAACTTCAGTTCACGCTGTCCTAACTGCTCCCAGGACCCTTCCTCACCCAGAGTCACCCCTGGTCTCCCGTCTACCTTTCTCTGTCACCAGTCTTCTTAGAAGCCCCTCAGGGCCATGAGGACCAAGGATGCGGGGTTGCGTGGCCGGACGCTCCCACCTCAGCCAGTGATCCCGTCTCTGGCTCTGAGCACGCTGGTCTCAAACATCTGCGGTGGGAGTAAGTGGTCGACTCTCTTGGGTCTTCCTCATGCAGCTGCACTGTGAGCAAAAGAAAACAGAATCTATTGCTTTCAATTTGGTGTTATGGAGCCTAGCATGGAAGGGTAAACTAATTGAAGTGGCTTTAATTCAGATTGATTTATTTTTGCTTCCCTTCTTTCTTTCTGGCATGACGCAGATCCCAACGCTTTTTGGGTTTGTTTTTCTGACGTCCAAGGTTCCTTAGCTCACTATTTCCTCTCGTGACCTTTCTTTCTTTGGTTACTGGCTTCTTCATTTTATTTTATTTGCTTTTTAGATGCCAGCACACTGCACCTCCAAGGGTTGTTAGCATTTGTCAGCCCTTGGAATGACAGTTCTATTCACGATAGGAGACAAGTCATTTTCTCCCCGGAGAGAGGGGACGCTAATCTCCGCCCACAGTCGCATGTTTGGAGAAACATAATGCAGTGGGCAATGTACCAATTATCTCCCTGCAAATGTCTCCCTTCCACCAGGTAGACAATCCTATCAACATTTCCTAACTCTTTTTTTTCTTTGCAGTTTTAGAACACAACTTGCCTCCTGCAAAGTTAAACTCGATGTTAAAAAACAATGGACGGATGTTCCGTACACTGAGAGTGATAATGCGTTGTCGTGTGGTTCCAGGCAACCATCATTTGCGATTCTGCCCCTGTTGATAGCTTCCGTCTAAGCCCTTTAGCGAGAACATTTGTTTCCCATCATTCTGGGCAGGAGCGAGGAAGTGGCGGCCTTGGTTACTTCTTCTTCATGAGCTCGGCAGGAAAAATCAGACGGAGGGTGTTTATTGCGTGTTCACTTTTCTCTGACCTCTTTTATGATTGGAGAGCGGTGGAGAGGCAATAGCCTCTTTTTTGAATTAATGTGCACACTGGTTTTCCCAGCACTTTAGAGACCGACCTGCGTTCAAGCCCTGATCCCTGCATGTGCAGGCTGGGTGACTCCAAGCCTCACTCTGTGCATCTGTAAGATGGGGTATAATGGCATCTTCCCTGGAGGGTGCCAGCACACATGACGCCATGCGCGCCCAGAAGCAGCAAAGAGCAGGACAGTGACTATGGCGGTTGTGACCACAGTCTTAGACACACTGCCTTTAAGCTGACTGTAATCTCTCTCTCTCTTTTTTTTTTTTTTTTTGAGTTGAGGTCTCATTCACCCGCAGCCTCGACCTGCTGGGCTCCGGCGACCCTTCCACCACAGCCTTCCCAGTAGCTGGAACTACAGGCGCGCGCTACCACGCCCGGCTAATTTTTGATTTATTGTAGAGACGAGGTCTCACCAAGTTGCCTGGGTAAGTCTCGAACCCATGGACTCAGTCAATCCACTTGCCTCGGCCTCCCAAAGTGCTGGGATTACAGGCTGAGCCACTGAGCCCGGCCTGTAATCTCTTTTAATGTAAAATTGGCAGCACACAAAATCCTCTTGGGATTTTTTTCTCCATAGAGCATACCCAGGTTATAACCATGCTCACCGTATGTGAGAGTGGCCAACATGGACCCTAATGCTGCTCTCCTGCTCTCTTAGTCCCTTTGAACTTCTACAACATAATAACACGGAATGGGTGACTTACAGACAACAGACATGTCTTTCTCACAGTTCTGGAGGCTGGAAAGTCCAGGTTCAAGGTACCAACAGACTGAGTGTCTGGTGAGAACGCTTTCCTGTCAGAAGAGATGATGGAGCACTGAAGGTCTCCTTCATGTGGGTACCAATCCCATTCAGGAGGAGGACAATTCCCTTAAGACCTAGTCACGAGCAAGGGCCCCACCTCCTAACGCCATCACAATGGGAAACT
>CAUYQG010064641.1:0-15448 GCA_963574415.1 Tarsius wallacei | reverse complement strand
TTTATTGTAGAGATGAGGTCTCACCAAGTTGCCCAGGCGGGTCTCGAACCCGCGGGCTCAGGCAATCCACTCACCTCAGCCTCCCAAAGCGCGGGATTACAGACTGAGCCACCGAGCCCGGCTAGAACCTAGTTTTTAATCAAGAGGTATTGTCAGCTGCTCCTCTATCTAGCGAGCCCAGCAAGTCTCCTTGGTTATGATTTTGTTTCAATGAAGAGTCCTTTGAGCAACTTGTCTTGATTATGAAAATGAGAGACAAGTGGATACCCAGTGTCCCAGGAAATGGGAATAGAACAGAATTGTCTGTGGCATTACTGATGTTCTCCAGATTTTCAAATGACCTTTGTGTTCCTTGACATACACTGAATAAATTTGCAAAGGGGACCAAGGAACCTCCTGGGGGGAAAAAGTAATTCAGATATGGTTTCTTTTCTGCTGAATTTCAATATCATTAAAACCTCACTGATAAATGTGAATGGTCCAAACTGAGACTGATCAACCAAGAAGGATGCTTGGCACCACGAGGGGAAGGCAACATAAGGAAAGGGGGATTGTGGGCTAGTGACCACGGTTCAAGCCTGAATTCAGAAGACATGGGGATGAGGAGGGCAGGAAAGTCAGTTGCTAAACTAGCAATTGACAAAGTATTTTTAGCACTTGGTGCCTTGGAAGGAAAACTACACCTGAGTTAGGTGTCGCCTGTGATTGAAGTTTTAAACCACTCCAGGTTCTGGGAGAAGTAGCAGATCTTATGGGCATAGATCATACTGGAGAAAACAGGGTTTTCCAACCTCAGCACCATTGATATGTATAGCCAAATAATGTTCTTGTGTTAGAGCAGCAGTAGGGGGACTGTTCTATGCAATGTAAGGTGTTCAGCAGTATCCCTGGCTTCTATTCACTAGATACCAGTAGCACTCCCTCCTGTCGTGACAACCAAAAATATTCCCAAACTTTGCCCAATGTTCCGGGGAGGGGGGAGGGGCGGGAGGAATGAACACTGGTTGAAAAATACTAGTATAACCTGAAAGAGTGGAACCCTGGAATCACAAATGTGAGGTACCTGGTATGAGTATCTGGGGTGCCAGGCACATTAATGTAGCTGAGGGCAAAAATGCTTAGACTTCTTGGAAACCACTTCCAGCCATAACTGGCTAGATGCTTCTGATCTTTCTCCATTGGGTACACAAAGGGTTACTCTTTGAATGAAGTAAGCCCCTTAAGATTTATGAACAATTCTAGATAGCAATGAAGCTTCAAGGAGACATTAGATGTCCTGCTAAAAAGAGCAAGCACATTTTCAAGCTGCTAGTTGAAAATGAAAGAGTCGTGACATTTGCACACAAGCTGGTGAAGCAGGTGCGGCCAGTGAGATGCACTTACTGGAGAGAAGAAAATGTAAAGATTGCAGAAAAAGTCCTTTTGGATATGAAAAAACATGAAAATTCACCACTTGGTCCACAGCAGCCATTTTCTCTGATATGTAAGAGCATCTCCAGTTATTTCAAATTATGGCAAGAGTCTCTAAAAAATGAGTCGTATAACATTTTATTCTCAATAGCTCTGACCACTCTCTTAGGAAGTAAGAATGTTGTGAAATGCAGCAAAAGAGAAGGAAGTGCTGTAATTCAAAACAGGTTGAAAATCATAGCTCTGGAAGAGGAAAATTAAATGCTTTAATATCTATAAAAAAAAAATAGGCTACACAGCCAATATATCTGAGTCAATAAGTGTTTCTCTCCATTTACTATAAAAACAAGAAGTTCCAGTCTGCTGGGGTTCAAGCTATAATTCAGGGACAGATATATATAATTCAGTAAATTGGAAAATACAAATTCAAAGTTGAAGAGCATGGTTTTATAAAATTTATGATTCAAAGGTAATTCTTCAGCTTCCAACTTGAACCTTTATTTTAGTTATGTGTTTTCCCTTGTGATTCATTTTTCTTTTGTGGAAAATGAATCAGCTACAATCAAAAGTATTATAAAAGTCAAAGAACCAGAAAGAATGACATATTCATCTAAAGTTAAAATTGTGTTTCACATGTACAGGTGGGAAAAGCATATTTTAGCCATTTATTGACCTAAATAATGCACTGTTGCATCTTTTCTCCAAAGAAGATATAGCATAGTAGTTTCATCTCAGGTTCTACAATTTTTTAATGTTTTCCAGAGTCCTAATACCCCAAAGAAGCTTCAAATGCATTATGCTTTAGTGACATTACCCTTGACAGCATTGAATATATTTGTGCTTTCAAATACAAATATATGTATTTGGTATATATGTTCATGTACTGAATGTATATTTTGAAGCCCTACCCCTAAATGTGGTGGTATTTGGAGATGGAGATCTTGGAAAGTGATTAGGCCTAAACAAAGTCTTAAGAATGAGACTCCTCTTCTTTGTAAGAAGAGGAAGAAACCAGAGCTGACTTGCTCTCTAGCATGTGAGGATAGAGATAGAAGGTGGTTATCTGCAAGCCAGGAAGAGAGCCCTCGCCAGAATCTCACCATGTTGGCAGCCTGATCTCCAATTTTCAGCCTCCAGGATTGTGAAAAGTAAGTTTCTGTTGTTTAAGCCACTCAGTCTATGATATTTTGGTATAGCAGTTCAAATTGACAAAGATGACACGTGCCTTAGTCTGTTTTCTGCTGCTGTAGAAGAATACCACACACTGAGTAATTTCTATTTGTTTATTTATTTAAAGATGTGGCTCATATAGTTACTATGGTTGCATAAAATGGCACCAAAATGTGGTGGCTTAAAGCAATTTTTTTGTAATGCGCATGGATCTGTGAGACAGGAATTTGAACAGACACAGTCAGTTGACTCATCTCTGCTCCACAATGTCTGAGGCCTTGGCTGAGAGAACTCGACTCCTAAGAGGCAACTAAACATTTGGGGGTTGGTAGCATTTAAATTCTTGTTCACTCACATGCCTGGAGTCCTGGCTAGGATGACTCAGACTAAAACTGCCAGCACAGCATGTACGCAGAGTCTACCCATGTGGCCTGGATCCCTCAAAGCATGGTGGTCTCTGAGCAGTCAAGCATTTCACATGGTGGCTCAGGGCTCTAAATGCAAAAGTTCTTCATATAATATGGAAACCACGTCATCTTTAATGGCTCAGTCTCAGAATTCAGCCAAGAAGCCAGCATCTCTTCTTCATATTCCACGGATCAAGAGTTACAAGTCCACTCAAATACAAGAGGAGGAAAAATAGACCCCACTTCTTGATGGGAGGAGTGTCAAACAATTTGAGAGTTTTGTTTTAAAAACCACCATAGAGGCATACTGAGATAGAGTGCAAGATGTTTCTCATTAGGAAAAATAAAAGGAAAATGCCTGCTCAGAGTTTTAAAATAATAAGAAATGCTTTTTAAATGTATGCCAATTAACTTAAAAATAAAAAAGAGAATTTCTCGAAAACATATAACACGCTAAAATTAAAATAGAAGAAATGTAAGACCTGAATAGGCTTATAAGCACTAAAGAAATTGAATCACGGGTCAGAAATCTAGTTACAACCACCCAAACCTACACCCCAATGATCAAAAAAAGATATGCAAATGGCTAATAAGTACAATGAAGCATGATGCTCTACATCATTGCCCATTAAGTAATCACAAATTAAAACTATAATAAGATACCACTTCATGCCTTCTAGGATGTTGTAATCTAAAAATCCGAAAATAACAAATGTTGTCAAGGATGTGCAGAAATTAGATACCTTGTACATGACTATGGAAATGTAAAATGGCGCGGCCACTGAGGAAAACAGTTTGGCAATCCCTCAAAAAGTTAGAAATAGAATTGCCATATGATCAAGCAATTCCACTTTCAGGTATGTACCCAATAAGAATTGAAAACAGAAAATCAAACAAATACTTTTGTGTAAATGCTCATTGCAGCGCTGTTCACAATAGCTGAAGAGTAGACACAGCACAGGTGTGCTTCAACAGATGAATGGATAAACAAAATTTGGTTTAGACACACAATGGAGTAGTATTCAGCCTTAGAAAGGAAGGATGTACTGACACATAATATAATGTAGATAAACCATGGAAACTTTATACTAAATAAATTAACCAGACACAAAAGGACAATATCATATGACTGCACTTATGTGAAATATCTAGAATAGGCAAATTTATAGAGCAGAAGGTAGTCTGAAGGTTACCAGGGAGTAACGAAGTGAGGGGTAACAGAAAATTATTGTTTAATGAGTGTAGAGTTTCTATTTAGTATGATGTTTTGAAAACATAGTGGTAATGACTGTACAATGTTGCAAATGTGATAAAAAATACATTAAATTATACACTTTAAGTAGGTGAAATGACAAATTCTATCTTTTATGTAACCACAATTATTTAAAAAAAACCTCACCAAACCTAGACAGCTTTATGCTTTACAGACAATTCATAGAACAGATAATGCTACTTTACTTCTACTGCTGCAGAGATAAGAAAGAGAAAAATATTAGTCTGCATTTTTTTAGGTTAGACTATCCTTTATCCTAAAATAAGACAAAAATAATACAAGAAAGGAAATAATAGGCTGATCTCAGTTAAGAACATACATTCAAAAAATTCTAAATAACAGTAACTAAGTCCAATAATTAATTTTTAAAATATCTTGACCAAGTTGAGTGTATCTTAGGAATGGAAGAGGAGTTAGACATTAAAAAGCCTGTTAATGTAATTCACCACATTAACAGAAAGAAGAAAAGTAATATTTGATTATCTCAAAAGATATAGGAAAAAGAGCTTATGATATGTGATTCGACATTTATTCTTGATTAAAACTCTTGAGGCAGCTAGGAATAATTAACCTAAAAGAATGAGGTTTTTGCATAATGATTTAAAACAAATTTGCTAGATTCATTTATTTTGCTTACATAAGAACTTTTGCAAGAAACAGTGTTTTGCAATGCTGCTTTTTAATATTTTCAGAACTTAACAAGAAGTTGCAAACTTCCTATGAACTGGTTTAGTTTAATTCAGTATGAAAAGGTCAGGGAGGGCATGCCCAACAAAGGTCAAGAAGGTCATAATCAGAAGGTTAACGAGCAGAAGAATGGTAAACCAAATCCTTCCTCTCATGACAGTTGGTCACTTCAAGTAGATAATTTCTTACAATACACATTCACATTTGTGTTTTTTCACTTGATAAACCTTACAGCATTTGCTATGTGCCAGAACCATCCTAGCATTTTGCAAATATTAACACATTTCATAGCAACCCTCTGGAGTCGTTACTATTTTAACCTCAGTTCCCTGTCCATAAGGAAACTGAAACCTAGAGAGGTTAAGGCAAGAGAGGTTAAAGAAGTCGACCAAGATCCCTCAATTGTGAGATCCAGCATTCAACTTCTTTCTCTCTTCTCTCCTTCTGGGACTCTACTGGCTATAGTGGACTTCCTCAATTCCTCCCCAGGTCTCTTACCTACTCTTTCCTATTTTTCATCTCTCTGTGCCACATTTTAAATTTTTTAAACCTATGCTTTAGATCGATCATTCATTCTCTTTTCAGCTTTCTCACCTGTAGTTTAGTCCATTACTTGCTTTAATAAAGACAAATGACTTTATTATTTATTTCTAAAATCCTAGGTGGTTCTCTTTTATATTTGTCTGATCTTTTTTGATAGTGTTTCACTCTTCTTTCATATTTTCAAATCCTCCTTTTATCTTCTTAAATATTTGGTCATTTTTTTTTTCATTCTCTGATTATTATATTATCAGAAATTCTTGAGTATCTAATAATGTCCTCTCTGGACCTTACGTGTTTCCTAATGTGTTGTGTAATTTTAGATTATGAGGTCATCGGCATCAGGGTTTATCTGCAGACATCCTGAGTTATCTACTTGAAGGTATGTCCATCCAGAAAAGTTTTATGTTTTATTTTTACTTTTTTTGAGTAGGGGTCTTACTCTGTCACCCAGGCTGGAATGCAGTGGCATGATAATGATGATCATGGCTCATGGCAGCTATGACCTCCTGGGCTTAGAAGATTCTTCCACCTCAGCATCCTGTGTAGTTGGGACTATAGGCATGCACCACCATGCCCAGCTAATTTTCATTTATTTATTTATTTTAGAGACTAGGTTGTGCTATGTTGCTTGGCTGGTCTTGAACTCCTGGGCTCAAGCAACCCACATGCCTGGCCCAGAAAAATCTTATAATAATTTCTGTCTGGCACCCCACAGGGATACACTAGCTTATTGAAGGTTCTTAAAAGATACAAGTAGCATAAATAAGACAAACTGCATGGTGCAAGCCAATGGTTATAAATTCTTATATTTTTCCCACCACATACAAAACATAAGCTGAGACAGACAAGTTTTCTTGTGGCCTTTTTGTGCCAGCACTAGATAACAGACAGCCGCCTTCAGTTTGAAAACTTATTTCACCTTGGACAGTTTTTCTTGTATTACTCCTTTGATAAATTTTACTTTTACATGTTTATGGTTCTCTTTTTATGAGCTGCAAGTGTTTAATTTCTTAACCTGAGATTCTTTAAAAATTTTTTATAACTCTTTTCTGTAAGGGCAGTATACTCACTTTTTCACTGGCGAATTCTGAAATGTCAGTATCTGGGGTCTGTACATCATGATCATTCAGTTTCTCCAGAAAAATTTTTTCCCAATTCTGTGCTGGAAGAGGCAGAACTGAGGAGCTAATGGCATGTACTTTGTTGCCTAAGTTCTTGAGGAGGGCTTAGAATGGGCCCTGCCAATCTCCCAATTTTGTATATAGCTTTCAGCTCTGAGACACACTCATCTTCTGCCATAGCTGGGAACTTGAGACCAGAGAGTCTCTGGTTCAGCTTCCAGAAGATGAGACAGGTGGGGAAGATGGGAATTACTTCTCAGGCTACTAGGAGTAAGAGTCCTGAGTATCTAGCCCATCAATATATGGACTTTCAAATCTTCCTGCATTTTCAGGCCCACATATCTCCCTACCCTCCTGAGTTGTATTGTTTCCTGGGACTTCTGTAACAAAACTCCATATACTGGGTGGCTTAAAACAACAGACATGCATTGTCTTTCAATTCTGGAGGTTGGAAGTCCAAAATTAAGGTGTTGGCAGGATTGGTTTCTTCTGAGGTCTTCAAGGGAGAATCTGGTCCAGGCCTCTCTCCTGGTGTCTGGTAGCCTCAGGTGTACCTTGGCTCGTGGAAGGTGTCTTAGCACTGTTTTCCTGCTATGTGTATCTGTCTCTATGTCCAAATTTTCCCTTTTTATAAGGACATCTTGGATTAGGTCTCACCCTAAAAACCCCACTTTAACTTGATCACCTCTGAAAAGCTCTTTCTCCATATAAGGCCCCACTGTGAGGTGCTGGGGTTAGAAAGTCAACATATCTGAGGGAGTGGGGGATACAACTCAGCCCAACACCACTGCTCCAAATTTTGAGCCTCTGAAGTTTTGCAGAGTAAATCAGCTCATTTCCTCATTTTTGTGCCTACCTGCACCTCTCATCATTCTATCCCCATATCCATGCACACTCACAGAGACACACTCAGACACACACACAGAAACACACACACACACACACACACACACACACACACATACCACACAGGCATACTGACACACACCGTGCTAAAATTGTACTCTAGATTCGTTTAATCAGGTATAGTAATATACGCAGACACAAGAATGATTGTCACAAAGAAATAAGTTTATAATCATGGACTACTAAAAACAGAAAGCATAATATCTTCATCTGTTTTGTGTTGCCATAACTGAATACCACAGACTGTAATTTAAAATAAACATAAATTTATTTCTTATAGTTATGGTGGCTGGGAAGTCCAAGATAGAGGGGTTGGCAACTTGCAAGGGCCTTCTTGCTGTATCATCCCACAGTAGAAATGGTATGTGTGGGTGTGTGTGTGTGTGTGTGTGTGTGTGTGTGTGTGAGAGAGAGAGAGAGAGAGAGAGAGAGAGAGAGTGAGGAAGAACAGCAACAACAAGAAGAATAAGAACAAGATCAAGAGGAAAAGTAGGAAAAGGAGGAGGAGGAGAAAAAGAGAAAAGCAAGAGAAGGAAAGAGAGAAAAGGGGACCAGGCTCATCATTTTATAAGGAATCCACAATAGATAATGGTGTTAAATCTATTCATGAGGGCAGAGCCCTCATGGCCTAATCACTCCTCATTAAGGCCCATCTCCCAACACTGTTGCACTGAGGATTAAGTTTCCAAAACATGCTTTTTGGAAGACACACACAAATCATAGCACATAGCAAGTCACACAGGGCCATATAGGGGAGGACCCATGTTAGGCAAAGGCAGAAGTGAGAGAGGGTGGAGTATGGCTCAGAGCCTTTGCTAGGGTTTTCCCAGGAGAAAATGGGCAACACAGGCAGGATGTGAGTGAGTTTAGGATTGGATAGTCTGAAGAATTTCAGCAGGTTCTGGACTCTAGGGGCTTTCCCTAGTTGTCTGAACCTGATCCAGGGTGATTCAGGACAAGGGAAATATTGGCTTGGCATGTGAGAGTTTGGTGAAGGAGATACCTAGTTGTGTGGGCTCTGGATTGGTTAAGGAGTGTGTATACTTCAGGGGAATCACTTGCTATCTCTAGCAATCAGATAACCTGAGACAGTCTGTTTCTCCAGGATCAAAGCTCCAATGCCAGAGCATCAAAAATACAGACGATAAAAAAACACAGTGCACAAAAATATATGCCTGCACCACACACATAAAGACACACACTAATATAATTGGAGTGTGCCCTTTTTATTGATATATGTTTGTGTCCACTCATTCTATTACCCTTCCATCTGCTTTGCCTCTTCTCTCATTTTGTTTGTTTGTTTGTTTGTTTGTTTGTTTGGACCATGACATTTTTATCTCCTTTCAATAATTGTAGTAGGATTCAGAAAACGAGCAGGGATTAAACTTGTGCATCCAGTGTTCCACGTGTAACCAGAAAACACTCCAGTGAACATTTGCTGGTACCTGAAGCACTTTCCCAGGGCCTTAGCTACTGCCAAGTTAGACCCCCATGGCCATGTAATGATGACCTTCTAGGCTTCCAAATACTACCACCTCTGAGCACCACCTGGCCTTTATCAGAAATGCACGATGGCCCCAATGACGTGAAGGAAGGTACAGTTATTAAAGCTTGGCCTAATCTCTGCCCATCGCCCATCAAGTTGCTCTCTCTTTGTCTTTGCCCCGTAAGCTGTGCACTCCGCTTACCCAGAATGCTTGTATGCCACTAATAGAAGCAACCTGTCACTTTAAAAGGAAAAAAAATGCACCACTGAATGACCTCCTTAGGAACGGGTTGCTAAGCTGGTGTTTTTGCTCTGAGACACGACTGCAGCTTCCTGGGGAGGAGCCCAGGGGCGTCCCCCACGCTCAGACTCTCCCTCCAGATGCTTTTAGAAGATTCAACAGCACGACCGTCTCTCTCCACTTGCATCCCAGAAAGCAGAACCTGCAAAGTGCCTTTTGTAAGTTTTTTAAGGTAAATCTATCCTCAACTGGACTTAGGGCTACAGCAATGGTTTCCTGTTTCAGTTTCTTGTTTTCAACCTCTCCCTGGGTACCTTGAAACTGGATGTAATGAGTTGTAAGTTTAGGGGCGCTCAGCATTATTTATGTTTTCACTTTCTTTCTGGAATGGGAACATAGACCACTACTCGGCAGCTTTGATTTGAGCAACTGTCTGGTGTCTGGTTTGCAGGAAATGTTAAGTCCCCTTCCTCGCCCTGAATGGAAATCCTCTCTGACCTACACTCTGAGGAACATTTGCTGCGTGTTGCATTTCTGGGCCTTTTAGTTCAAACTGGTTCAAGAGGAAAAGTACTAGTCACTGCAAACTTCACTTTTCTTGACATTAGACAGAGAAAGGACTATTAACCTCAGGGTTGAAACTTGCTGGGATTTCCAAAAGATTTCAAGAAAATCTGCTGGCTGCAACTTAACCTGTTTTCCTTCATCGCAGAGAGGTGCTATAAAAAGCTAATAAGGACTAGTTGGAAATATATGCCTGCTATTGCATTTTCATATAGGCTTTTCTACAAGTCAATTCAGTGTCAGTATAAAATCTCTCTCTCTCTCTCTCTCTCTCTCTCTCTCTCTCTCTCTCTCTGTGTGTGTGTGTGTGTGTGTGTGTGTGTGTGTGTGTATAGACCTCTTAGAGCTCATTTATAGTCATTCATTCAAACATTTATCAAGCATTAACAATGCACCAGGCAATGCACTTAAGCTTAGAGTGTGCAAAAATGAATTAGACCAGGTCAGAAGCTCAGAGTTTGCTGGGAAGACAGACCTACAAACAGACAATAACAGTACAATGAGCTAAATGCCAGAAAAGATTTACAAAGAGCACTGTGAGCACGGCAGGACGACATCCAGGGAGGGGCTTCCAGCACTTACTTATAGCACTGATTACATCGTGTAAATAAATGCACTGGCCATGGATCACATAGAGCAGTTCAAACATGGTACTCGTATGTACTTACCAAGAGCAGTGTATACTGTAGCAAGCTAATTAAATGATTCTACAAAGCTATTTGTCACTAGCCTTATGCTAAGGGAAACTGCAGCTGGAATAACTTGTAGAATATGATAGTGAATTCCAAAAGGTACTGCCCCAGATTTCTGAACTCCAGGATGGGACAAAAACAAAAATGCTTTCAGAGTGCAAGGGAGAAAATACTCATGGGAATAGGGCCAGGAGGCTTCAGAAGCACCATAAAACTGAAACAACAAGGCAGCTTCCCTAGGCCTGCCTGGAGAGAAGGGGAGAGGGGCATGGGTTATGATTCCCAAAGGTTGGAGGTAGAAACTGAAAGGGGCCCTTGGACATCACCCAAGGTCTTTCTCATGACTCTTCTTCATCCCTCAAGTGTTTTTCCCTTCTTACTCCTTCCTTCCACTTTCTCTCTCTACCATCACTTTTTCTCAATAATAAAACCTACCAGTATTGACTGGCGCGATGGCTTACTCCTGTCAACACTTTAGGAGGCCAAGGATCACTTGGAACCAGGAGTTTGAAATCAGTCTAGGAAACATAGTAGCACCTTGTCTCTACAAAAAAAAAAATTAAAAATTAGCCAGGCATGGTGGTGCACACCTGTGTTCCCAGCTGCTCAGGAGGATAAGATGGGAGGATTGCTTAAGTCCAGGAGTTCGAGGCTGCAGTCATTTTTGATCCTGCCACTGAACTGCAGCTTGGACCACAGAGCAAGACCAAGTCTCAAAACAAAAAACAAAAAACCACCAATATTGAGAGCCTAGTTCATGCTAGGCATTTTACTACACACATTCCATAATTTAACGCATATAAACTCATCACCCCTCTAAGGTAGGAAGTATGATTGCAAATTTACAAAGAAATGTGTTTCAGAGAGGGGAAAGCATTGCTCCAAGATCACACAGCTGATAAACAGAACTGGAATTTGAACCCAGGTCTGTCTGTATAATTTTTTACAAAGCCTAACTTTTCTATAAACTCATTTTTTTGGTTTTTTTTTACCATTTTGAAGCAGGACGTACATATTTTTTTTATTTATTTTCTGAGTTGTAGTCTCACTCCCGATGCCCAGGCTGGAGTGCAGTGGCACGCTCATGCCCACCCAGCATCGACCTGCTGGGCTCCAGCGATCCTTCTGCCTCAGCCTTCCAAGTAGCCAGAACTACAGGCGCGTGCTATCACACCCAGCTAATTTATTTTTATTTTTATTTTTATTTTTTGTAGAGACGCGTTCTCACCATGTTGCCCAGGCTGGTCTTGAACCCGTGGGCTCAGGCAATCCTCTCACCCTGGTCACACAAAATGCTGGGATGAGAGGCTTGAGTCACTGCACCTGGCCTTATTTTATTTTTTAAATAGCCAAGATTTAAATGCACTGTATACAACGCTGCCTCTTTCCTATACCTGCATTCCTTTTTCTCTACACTCTATAGGATTCCATCACAGGGTCCTCTAGATAGAACTCTGATCTGCTGGTGATCCTTAGAAATAGTCCATTTGTTCAGATGAAGATGTGAACTTTCCTTGAAAACTGTGTTTGGTTTTTCTGCACTGAGTAAAATAAATCACTGCCTTTATGTAACCTAAGCCCTTTCTCATTGGCGCAAGTCTTCACAGCTTTCAATTATATTTCCAAAATAGAAGGCTATTCTGGAAAGCATAAAATAGTTGCTGATATCATCGCAAAAGCCAGAATAAATGATGGGACAGAGATGTAGAGTGGAGAGAGGCAGACTTTGGAATCATGATCTCAGGGTCAAGTTCTGGATGGGACGTTTAATAACTACAACCTTGGGCAACTTGTATAACCTGCAGAGCCTCAGATTCTGTCTATGCAAATTGGGGCATGTACTACTGAGCTGGAAGTGTTGTTTATGATAGCTCAAGGGAATATATATCTAGAGACGGCATAGCACAAGTAAGTGTGCAGCAAATCATAGCTATTTTGATGCTGCCAATAGGAATACATTAACAAGGGCCGATGCATATGCTGTTGACAGGCAGCATATTAAAGTCGGCACTGTTGATTTATCTTTCCTTAGCAAAAGTGTTTGTAAGAAAAATAAATGTTGGTGTCATTTGATTTCCTTTGAAACTCATTTAGAGGAAATGATCAGGAAAGAATGAGGAGAAAAGAAAACACTCTCATTACATCTTTAGTTTTCGACTCCTATTTTTTTCTTTCATACATAGTGTTTCTTTTAATTTATAGAAAACCTTTGTTTTGTTTACTAAATAGTTCACAGTTCTTATTTTTTCCGTTTGTTAAGGACCAAAGCTGTTTGTGAGCTTTTGTGTCCTTTTGCATTTCATTGTCACTATCTGCCCCCATTTGTTCTGGATTACCATCTCACCCCTCTATCCTCTCAGCTGCTTTTGTCATTTCCCTTCCTCTGTTTTTCATACCCTGTGAGGAGGTCTGTATGGGAGACCACAGAATTCCAGATGCTTTCTTTCTCTTTAACCTGCCAGTTCCCCAGTAGGGTCAGGGAAACCTTCAGCGCCTCAGATGAGCGGCTTAAAGGCCCTGACCAAGTCAGTAGAGATTTGGATTCTGTGGATATTAGGATGGGCTTACAATCTGTCAACCCTGTGCCCAGTGTTTCTATACAAGTTTTCTCATTTAATCTTCACAGCAGTCTTTGAAGAGTCCCGGAATGTGGCCATGGAGACTCGGCCAATATGCAGTGACTTGGTCATTCATTGGACAAATATATATTGACGGTTGATGGTGTGCCATCATCCTAGGCTCTGTGGATTAACAACCATCAAAATAATGTTCCTCCCCTCTCGTAGCCATATTCTAATGGGGATGGGCAGACACTAACAAGTAAGTGTATGTAGATAATAAGTGTATGTAGGTAATAAGAACCATGGAAATATAAATCACTCTGAGGTAGTTAAGAAACTCCAGTAGGTGCTGGAAGGAGGCTATCATTGTACTGTGACTGGTCAGGGAAATTTCATAAAATGAAATTTCCACAGAGACCTGAAGGAAGCAAAAGAGAGAGACAGATAAAGAGCTGCAGGCAGAGGGAAAGTGACTACAAAGGTCCTGAGGCAAGAGGCTTTGAATGTGAATCATGGAGGGCCTTGTAGGCCTTTAAAAGGATTTTAGATTTTACTCTGCTGACAAGGGAAGTCATTGAAGGGTTTTGAGTGGATTAACATCATGATGTCATTCAAATTTTCAACAATTTCCTCTGACTTCAATGCAGAGAATTTGGGGGGGCAAGCAATGTGGGAAGCTAAGAAATTGGAGGTTCTTGCAGTAGTCTTCATGAAAGAAGACGGTGCATGACCAGGGTGTTGATACTGGAGGGGCTTAGAAGTGAATGGATCCTGAATGTAAACTGAAGGCCAAGCTGGCAGAATTTCTGAAGGATTTGGGTGTGGTGCGTCATGAGAGAAAGAGAGGAGTTCAGGACCGCAAGATTTCTGGCCTGAGACAAATGGATTTCTGTTTGTTGCAGCAGGAAGATTACAGCACAAGCAAGGTCAGGAAAAGCAAGGAACTTCATTTAAGGCATGTTAAGCCAAGAGAAACAGTTGCGTATATGAGTCTGGAGTTCTGGGGAGATCTCTGGACCCAGGATGTAAATTTGCGAAGTATCAGTATACAGATGGTTTTTAAAGCCAAGAAATATAGTCAGGCATGGTGGCACACATGTAATTCCAGCACTTTGGGAGGCTGAGATGGGAGGATTTCTTGAGCTCAGGAGTTCAAGACCAGCCTGGGCAACATAGTGAGACCCTGACTCTACAGATAATAATATCAATAATAATTAGTTAATTAAAATTTTAAAATTAAAAAAAGCCAAGAGACAGGATAAGATGGCAAGAGCAATGGGTATAGGAGGAAGAGTTGAGTACCTGAGCATGCCAATATTTAGTAATCTGGGAGATGAGGGGAAACCAGCAGAGCCTTATTCCTAGGTCAACTTTTCAGTTCATTTACTAGTTTGAGAAGGAGCAGTCAGCAGGTCAGAAGAAAACCAGAAAAAAATCGTGCCAGAAGCCAAGTAAAGAAAGAATCTCAAAAGAAGGATGTGGGTCACAGTCACCACTAAATGCCTCAGATAAGGTCAAGTTAGATGAAGACTGAGGAGCGGCCATTGGATGTGGTAATGTAGGGATCACTGGAGACACTGACAAGAGTGACTTTAGGGCATGCTAGAGTCCCCCAAAATAAAAATAAAAAAAGATTGGAAGGAAAGGGAATGGTTTGGGGTAGGTTCCTATAAAGGTGAAAAATTGAGCAACTGCTAGAAAGGGAAGCAAAGTTAAGAGAGGAGGCTTTTTTCCATTTTTTGTTTGTTTGTTTAGTCAGGTCTCACTCTGTCCCAGGCTGGAGTACAGTGGCACAATCACGGGCCACCACAGCCTCTACTTCCTGGGCTCCAGCCATCCTTCCACCTCAGCTTCCTGGGTAGCTGGAACCACAGTGTGCAACCCCACACTTGGTTAATTTTTTAAATTTTTTTGTAGAGACAAGATCTTGCTGTGTTGCCTAGGTGAAGAGAGAGACAAATTACAACACGTTTTACACTGATAGGAATGAGCCAATGGACCAGAAAGAAATGATGATCCAGGCAAAAGGAGGAATTGGGATGAAGGGCATGGAAGAGGGAAGTGATGATGCTCTGTGCATGGGCAGAGGAGGGGCCAGAGGGACCAGGGAGGGTTCATAGCAGCAAGTGGAAGTGGAGGAGTGACATGACACAGTGAGGTGGGCGACAGGAGGATGTGCAAGCCCTCCCCGGTCTCATTTTTTCACTCCGTGAATTGGGAGCCTGCGGGGAGCCAGCCCCCGTGGGTTTTTGGGGGGTCCCTGGAAAGATGGGGCGGCGTCGGCGATTCGAGGGATAGATATGAAGAAGAAAAGGAAAGAGAGAAAGAAAGAAAGAGACTGGACTCCTGTCTAGTGCAGAAGCCGTTTAATGGAGGTTTCCATG
>CAUYQG010064640.1:0-10397 GCA_963574415.1 Tarsius wallacei | reverse complement strand
AGAGGCAGGCTCCTACAGCCGGTTCTAGGCTCCGGAAGCAACTTCTTTCCACCCTCTGTGCCAGTAGGAGCCAGGGCGGCTGGTCAAGCACCCTCGGAGGCTGCTACCGGCGTTCAGAGTGACCGTGGGCCTCGTCCCCGTAGTGGCTCTAGAACATGTCGCGAGTTTGGTGGGGTGGGGGCAGTCATGTTTACTTTCCCCTGCATTTGGAGAACCTGCTGGTTTGGGATGGCTTAGGAGCGTCACACTGGACACAGGGGGTCTTTTCAGCAGTAAAATCGAGGGCCTCTTCTGATGGAAAAAATATAGAAGTGTCCTTGTACTTTCCGAGCCTGGACGGTTAGCAAGGAGGCAAGCGTCCTTTGAACAACTGTGGCATGCTGGAAAGCATGTTGGTGCTGTTTTACCACCTCCGGGAAATAAGGCTTTCAAGCCGCTTCTCAGCCTCGAGGATATGTAAAATCGTGTCTTGAGGAAATGGAGAAACAGGACAATGTGTCCACTTTACTAGGACCCTTCCTGTCTACAAAGAAACGTAACCACTACCATCTCTCTTTCTTTTTTATGACCTGACATTTAGGTTTCTGTAAGCAAAGGCTGGCTGTACGCCTTTCCAGTTAAAGAAAACAAAAAATGTACTACACACACTTCTACAATGCCCTTTGACAGTCTTCCCCAAATCACACCACCCCAAGTGTTGACCTGCTGGTTGCTTAGTCAGGGGGCATCTGCTGAGAGGAATGTGGTTATTTTCTCCATAGTTACCGACCTCCTTTTTCTGATCTTGCTGTCTCAGTTCTACCAGAATTAATACACTAGAAAAGAAAATATTAAATGTTCCAAGAAGTAAAGGCTGCAGTCTTCTGGAGTTGATGAAGAGGCTTAGAAGTTATTTTTCTTCGGACTCAAGAATACAGGCTAGTGTTGTCTGTTAAAATGTCAAGAAAATCAAATATGCCCTATTTGTGAAGGTGAAACTCAACACACACACACAGACTTGAGAGGTGAATACTGTCAAGGCTTATTTTGGCCATTGAATGCCAGCTTTCCACACACTAACCTTCACACGTATAGAAGAGACACCACTTGACATTTGTCTTCCCTGAGCTGTGCTTTGTTTCACAGTTGAGCACCAAAGAGAAGGAGAGAAACACACCTGAGAAATGTGTCGTCATAAGTGGCCTAACACTTGGCATTTGACTTCAAAGGGGAAACAAGACAGGAACTTTTCTGTTCATTTTTCTCTGATTACTGCTAGTGAGCACATGTGTGTCATGTGCCTTTTTTCTTGACGTGTGCTTTTATCCTGTTCTCAGTGCTCTTGGGAAGAAGATCCCTTTGTTGGTTTTGTACCAAACCTGGCGGAACCTCATTTCTCCAAGGTGGCACCAGGGGGTGTCAATGTCACACACAGGAGCCAGAGTGTTCCTAGAGCAAAGGATGATGACAGAGCTGAAGGCAGATGCATGCATGAGCTTCCAGATGGGAGCTGTATGGGAGACTAAAGGGCTGGTGAAAGACAGCTCCAATCAAAGTAAGAAATACAGCAGACAAATGGAGAGCCTCGGTCCTGAGAGCACTTGCAGGCACTTCTGGAGCTTCCATTGTTGTGAAGCATCTGGGCCCTGGAGGCTTCAGCCAACTTCAGAAATTATGCCATGCGTGGCTGAGGCCAGAGATCCACTCGAAAGACTAGATCAGCCGGGCTCGGTGGCTCAGCCTGTAATCTCGTGCTTTGGGAGGCTGAGGTGAGTGGATTGCCTGAGCCCGTGGGTTCGAGACCCACCTGGGGAGGCGAGACCTCAGCTCTACAATAAATAAAGTAAATAAATAAATAAATTAGCCAGGCGTGGTAGCGCGCTCCTGTAGTTCCAGCTACTTGGAAGGCTGAGGCGGAAGGATCGCCAGAGCCCAGCAGGTCGAGGCTGCAGTAGCCGGGAGCGACCACTGCACTCCAGTCTGGGTGACAGATTTATACTCCAACTAAAAAAAAAAAAAAAAAAAAGAAAGAAAGGCTAGATCATGGAACTGCTGGTGCCAGAGCAGTTCCTGACCATTTTGCCCAAGAAGATTTAGGACTGGGTACAGAAGCATCATCCACAGAATGTCTAGCAGGCCATGGTCCTGGTGGAATGTTTGCAGAGACAATCTGATGGAACAAAGAATGAGGTGAGAAGATAGATTCCTTACATATACAGTGAAGCAGAGGAAAATGCTTGCTTCAGGATGGGAGTTATCAGGGAATTAATTGGATGAAGTCACTCTTCTTTGTTCTCTAGGACAGCTAGGCAGGATCTGAAATCACAGACATACTTCAGTAGTCAGTTCACAGGTTTCAGAGTTTCTGGCAGTCTTTCCTGGCCTTAGAGGAAACAAATGCATTTTTGCCTCTCCAGAGCCAGGATGAATTGAGCATGATGGGCCTAGTCTAGCATGGCCAAGGAGACAAGACTTGAGCTCTTGGAAACAGAAATAAAAGGCAAGAAAGAGTTGTAAAGGGGGAAAAGATCTTATAGAGCAAAGGACAGAGAGAGGGTAGCAGACAGAAGCAGAAATCAAACAACTCTGGGGACTGCAAAGAAAGAGGAGAAAGAAAAAGGGAAACACAGGAAGGGAAAGAAGACAAATGCCAACAGAGAAGTGGAGGGAATCAGCACGCTGAGGGGTAGAGTCCTCTGTAGCCAGAGCACACATCTCTGACCTGGAGAAAGAGCCTCACTGCCCTCCCTCACTGGCCTGTCCTTGGCCCTGTCGGGGCGTGGGGGACCGGGATTCACCCTGGGGAGAGAGCAGAACATTTACTTTTCTCAGGACCTCACCTTGAAGAATCCAGGACAGGGCACAGTTCTGGTTTCTCATGAGAAGCAAATCACGTGGAGGGTGGTTGGAGCCCAACTCTTCTCCCATTTTTCCTTCCATTCCATCCCCTTTCTCCATGAAAACTTTTTCCCTGGCTGTGGGAGGACTGGATCCTGGCTGACAGGAAAACCTTTTTTATTCAATTCCTTCTCTTTTACAGAAAACCAGAAGATCTAAATTCACTAAGGCAAGGATCCAAGACCAGAAAGCAAGCCAGTGAAGGCGACAGAGGAGCAAGCAGCCTGCCCAGTGCCGCTAGTGGCTTGAGCTGGGGCTCTGTGCACGGATGGGCTTGAGGGCCTCTGGGTTGGAGGGGGGGTCAGCATTCATCACATTTCTTTCCATCCTATCCTAATTTCCCCACATTTTCAGTGTAGTTCTTTATGAGGACACAGTGTCACTCCACCTCTTCAGTCTTTTTTATTACTTCCTTTGATGTCAGGCCCACCTGGTTGGGGCTGCGCTCTTGTTCCTCTGTTCACCACCACCCCTGAAACAAATGTAAGTTCCTTGCTAATGAGGATGGGTATATGACTAGGTCACAGACCATGAGCTGGAAAAGGAGGTAGTGGCCTTGGGAGGAGCAGAGGTGGCCCCAGGCTTCAACAGGAAGCCAGCAGAGCTCCAACCAATGGGCATGTTGCAGAAAGAATGTTGGAATCCATACCGGGTACTACAAGAAGAGCTGGGCAGACATATTCTCAAAGACACCCAGCCTGCACATGATAAAGGTGAGGAGCTCCATAATAATTCTCTTCTCCTGGCAGTTATGATAGTAACTGGTTCTGTTAGAATGTAATGGGAATTTTCCAGGCACCCAACCACGCTAGCAGCTATGATGTCTGCCAGGTGGGGTACAGTAGGTCAGGAGTGGGTGAAGATGGGGGTTGGCCTGGCGACAGAAATGTCTAAACCACAGAACCCTGGTATTCATACCATAGACTCTGCTCCTGTGAAAGTTGACAGGATAGAAGCAGAAGCAGATGGGACAGGGACATATGGGGCCACCTCGCCCTCCACAGTTGCCAGAGAAATTTGGATCAGACATAAGCGATCAGTGGCAGGATGTAAAGAAAATTGAGCACCATGAAAAAAAGAATAAAAAAAAAAAATATTTCCCATTTCCTACTGAACACTCGGGGACCTGAGGCCTTCGTATTCAAACCTTTATTTTTTTCCCAACTCTGTGAGCAGCTTGAGAGGAAAAATTAATGGTATTTTACGATTTCTCTCATGAAATCTTTAGTAATAATAAACTAAGGAATTGGTTCTTTGAGTGGTAGATATTTAGTTCTTATTTACAGTGATTGGTCACTTCTGGGCAAAGCACACATATTTTTCAAGGTCGCCCATATTTACTGATGGGATTTTGATGTTCTCTATTGTAGAAGTCAGCTTATGATGTTCATAAACAGGAAAGAGAGAAATATTCTCTGTCTTTTTTCCACCCACAGCTGTGCATGCTGAACAGACTTTAGCCCCTTCTGAGCAGAAAAGCACCAAAGACATAAAGATGGTGTCCATGAGCATCCTGCCTGAGTCCCAGGTGAGCTGACCCTTCCAGCTTGTTGAGGCAGCCTGAACACAGCCTTGTCTCTGCTTGTCCCTGGTGCCTAGGGCTTTTAGTGTCTCGCAGGTACTTTGAGGCCTGTTAGCCCCAGATGTTCTCCAGGCAACTAGGCTTGGCACAGTGGGAATTGACGACTTCCCAGGCTGTTTACTCATTCACTATGCGCCTCTTCTGCCATCTCACTTCTCCCCTAAATCTTGTACTGCTAACCCCTTCAGTGCCCTCCCTGTCATATCATTCAAAGATGGGTTTGGAGGGATAGCCTTAGTGACCAGCACTAAACTAATGCCTCATCTCTCCTTTAGAGTTTGTTGACCATTGAAGATGTGGCTGTATATTTTTCTGAGGAAGAATGGCTGTTGTTGGATCCTGCTCAGAAGACACTCTATGAGGAAGTAATGCAGGAAAACTATGAGAATGCCTTCTCTGTTGGTAAAGACTCTTATTTTCCTTTGTGTAGAAATTGAGTCATATATCATGTCATCTGTTTATGGGAAATGAACCCCTGTGAGTGAGTCCGAGTGTTCCACTAACTGGCTGATTCTCAACTTGATGTGTGGGAGTAAGCTCTCTAGAACACCTGGAGAGTCTTTCATATATACATATGTCTCACTTCCATGTTCTAAATAGAATTCATGATCTATCATACCCTTGGCCTACCCTATAAAAGTGCTATTGCCATATCTTTCCCACCTTAGTCACAGGAACCATCATTTACTCAATTGCTCAGGCTAAAAGCCTTTCAGTCATCCTTTACTGCTGCACTCCACAACTTACTGCTACACTCCACAACTTAACCGCTACACTCCACAACTTAACCATCAGTAAAGTCTCTTAGATGTATCTTCAAAATATATCCTGCATCCAACTCTATCTCCACCTCTTTCACCTTCACCATCCTAGTCTAAGCGACTGTCATCTCTCTCTCTTTTCCTTTTTTTATTTTTAATTTTGATGGTCATCTCTAACCAAGCCCGTTCCAACAGCACTGGATCCCTATTCCCCTGTTGCTTTCATCTGTCTTCCTTAGGTTTAGTTCTTAGCTTCCTCCTTGCATTTCTACATACATCCAAAGTAGAATATAAAATATATTGGATCCAACATTCTGCCTATTTAAACCTCTGGAGTTAAAAAAAAAAGTATAAAAGAGTCATTCCCTCTTCCTGAAAATTGTCTGGATTTAGATGGCAATCCCTGAGTTCAAGGTTTCATTCTTCGCACATTATTGATGTACCCTGAACTTGAAGTGATCTATTTAGAGCAAGGGGAAGAACCATAGCTCCAAGGTCCCTAAGAATTCAAGGAGAGTCTTGTAGAGTCTCCTACCGGTTCTGTAAATACGTGAGAAGAGGAGAAATATTTCTTGACAGGAACCTTCATAGGGGCTAAGCACTTTAAGATTATGCTCCTGTATTTTTTAGTTGAAGTGTTTATTGAGATAATTTCAGGTTCACATGCAGATTTAAAATGTAATACAAAGAAAACTCATGTACACTTTACCCAGTTTCCCACAATGATAACCTTTGCAAAAGCAGTACATGCTATTACAACCAGGACATTGATATTGATACAATCCACTGATCTTACTCAGATGTGCCCCGTTTCACTTGTATTCATTTGAGTCTGTATGTGTGTTTGTTTCCATTCTGTACATTTTTCCATGAGCAGATTTGGGTTTACCACCACAGTGAAAATGTTGGACAGTTCCATGACCACAGCGGTCCCTTGTGTTTCCCTTTTATAATCACACACTTTCTTCTCACACCCTACTAACCCATGCCTACCACTAATCTGTTACTACATTTTTGAAAATTTGCCATTTGAAAAACGTTATATGACTAGAATTATAAAGTAAGTTGTAACATTTCGGAATTAGCATTTTTCATTCAGAATAATTCCCTAGGAATGTGTCTGAGTTGTTGCATGTGTCAATAGTTTGTTTCTTTTTACGGGGGGGGGGGGGGGGGGTGGCAGTCTGTGTAGTGATATGCCACTGCTTGTTTAACCAGTCACCCGTTAAAGGATATCTTTGCCGTCTCCAATTTTTGGCTATTATAAATAAAGCTTTCTAAATCTTCAGAGAAATACAAATCAAAACCACATTGGGATAGCACTTAACCCCAGTAACAATAGCCACGATTAATAAAACAAACAATAAGAGATGCTGGCGAGGATACTGAGAAAAGGGAACACTTCTACACTTCGGGTGGGAATGCAAACTCGTTCAACCTCTGTGGAAAACAGTGTGGCAATTTATAAAGAACTACTAATTGATCTTCCATATGACCCAGCAATTTTCCCTCTGGGAATATGCCCAGAAACTCAAATCCTTCTACAAAAAAGTTACCTGTGCAACATGTTTATTGCAGCTTTATTCACCGTGCTGTCCATCAAAACTGGACTGGAAAAAAAGGTACATATACACTATAGAATTTTATTCAGCCACTAATCATTAATTGTACCCCACATCTTTAAAATAAAATTTAAATTTTTTTATAGAAGGACAAACATATGGAATTTGCATCAGATTTTTGGGTGGATTTCGAGTATATAAACTCAGTGATCTCTCACAGAAACAGAGAACAGAGTACCATATGTACTCACTCATGAATGGACCCTGAACATTTGCCATAATACTACAAGAAAGGGATTGGTAGTAGCAGGATACTGCCTGGGTGGGGGTGAGTATGCAACATCAATAGGGTACCTGATCTCAAACCAGGCAAAGTGGGGACCACAGGGAGGCTCACTTTACAATGTCCACTTGTATACCTAATCCTGAATTGTGCCCCACATCTTTAAATAAAATACATAAAAATTTAAAATTAATAAAGCTGCCATGAACATTCGTGTACAGGTTTTTGTGTAGAGATAGATTTTCATATCTCTGATATAAATGCTTCAAGGGAACGATTGCTGAATCGTATGGTAATTGCATGTTTAATTTTATAAAAAGAATGGCCAAACTGCTTTCCATAGTGGCTTACCCTTTTACATTCCCACCAGTCATGCATGGACGATGCAGTCTCTCCCATCCTTGCCAGTTTTCAGTGTTAGTACTTAAAAAAATTTTTTAGCCATTTTTATAGGTGTGTAGTGATATCCATTGTGGTTTTGATTTACATTTCCCTAATGGCTAATGTTGTTTTATTATTTTTCCATCTGCTTATGTGTCATCACTATATCCTCTTCAGTGAATGTCTTCCCTTTTCTGTGCAGCCATGCCAGCACCTGATGTTTTTTTGACTTGAGTGATACTCATCCTTACTGTAATTAGTTGGTATCTCACTGTAGTTTTGACTTGCATTTCTTTGATGATTAGTGAGGCTGAGCATTTTGTCATGTGTCTGTTGGCTGGTTGTGTGCCATCTTTTTAGAAGAGTCTGTTCATGTCCTCTGCTACTTTTTTTTCCCCTTTCACTTCGTTTGAGTTCCTTATAGATCCTAGATGTTAGGCCTTTGTCTGGTGCATAATTTGCATTTTTTTCCCCACTCTATGGGTTGTCTTTTTACTCTCTTGATGGTTTCTTTTTCTGTGCACAAGCTTGTCAGTTTGATGAGGTCCTACCTGTCTATCTTAGCTTGTAGTATTTGCTTTGGGGAACTTGATTGTGAATTCATTTTCTCCTCAGATGTCCAGAAGAGTGTTTCCTACAGTTTCTTCTTATAGTTTGAGGTTTTTAAAAAAATTTATGACCATAAAGTTCATGATGTTTTCTTATCTTTTTAGTTACTGCAGAATATGTAGTGATATATCCTATTTCCTTCATGATACTGGTGATTTGTGTTTTTCTCTTTTCATTTTGTCAGTCTTGACAGAGGTTTACTAATTTTACTACTTTTTTGAAGATCAAGATTTTTAATTATGATTCTAGTATCATCATTGTTATCTTTTTTCAATCTCCTTTGGATATATTTTCCTTTTTTATCTAATTTCTTGAGTTAGGAACTTAGAATATTGATTTCAGACTCTTTTCCTTTTCTATTGTAAATGTATTGGACAAAAAATTTCCCTCTGTGCATTTTTCTACTGCATTCCATATATATATGGAATATATATATTATATTTATATATATGTATATGTGTGTGTATATATATATACATACATATGTGTATATATATATATATATATATATTTTTTTTTTTTTTTTTTTTAGTTGGAGTATCACTCTGTCGCCCAGGCTGGGGTGCAGTTGCATGCTCATGGCCACTCCAGCGTCAACCTGCTGGACTCTAGTGATCCTTCTGCCTCAGCCTTCCAAGTAGTCGAAACTACAGGCACATGCTAACATACCCGGCTAATTTTTTGATTTATTGTAGAGACTAGAGATCGCCAAGTTGCCCAGACCGGTCTCAAACCCACGGGCTGAGGCAGTCCACTCTCCTCGGCCTCCCAAAGTGCTGGGATTATAGGCTTAGCCACTGAGCCGGGCCTCCATATATTTTATAAATTGTAAGTTTATTTCCATTCAAGTCTATTTTTAAATTTTCTTTGATGCTTTCTGTCTGAAACCAAGGATTATTTAGAAGTGTATTGTTTTATTTTCAGGTTTTTTGAGATTTCCAGTTGCTTTCTGTTTGTTATTTTTACTTTTTATATTTTTAGAGATAAGGTCTCATTATGTTGCCTAAGCTAGTCTTGAACTCCTGGGTCCAAGCAGTCCTCCTGCCTCACCCTCCCAAAGTGCTGGGACTACGGGCATGAGCTGCTGCGCCCAGCCTGATTTATTAGTTTGATTATTTTTGTCAGAGTTTCTTTTTTTCACTCAGTTCATTTTTTTTTTGTTTGATGAGTGTTTTTATAATTGTATTCTTATCATTTGTCTACTATGTTAGGAGAGTCTGGGCCCTGTTTAAATATTGTGTTTCAGCAGGCAGTCACCATGTTTAATTTAGCATGCACATTCTTTCTTGCTCTTGTGGGGTATGCCTTCAGTGACAGTTTAATGTTCAGAGGCTTTATGTTGTTATTTTGGTCTCTTTGATTTATCTGGTACTGCTAGTGCTCCCATAGGCCCCTGCTGGTTTTGCCTGACTGTGTTAAAGGCATTTTCTTTGGCCAGGGTATCTCTCAGTAAGAAAGGGGAGCCTCAGACCCGTGGGGATGAAGAGGCTTCTTAGGCCAGGTCACTAGTTGTGGCTGGATCCCTTTTGCCAATTCTCCCTTTCTCTTTGGCATCTGCTATTGAGTCGCAGGATTCTCATATCTTTGTTATTGAAGAGGCTTCCTTTCCATTGTGATGTAGCTGGATCTTTCTTGCCAGTCTTGCTCACGCATCTTTTTATCTCTCAGCTCTGATTGGAGAGAGTCTTCAGCTCAGTGTGGAAGGCAAGTACCTCTCCTGGCCACTTAATGTTGACAGGACTCCAGTCCATTCCCATTTGCCAATTGTTTATGGTTTGCGTGATGCTGCCAGAAGGTTTTCCACTCAGACTGAGGAGGGAGTAAGCCCACTCAAGCAGTCTTCTGATGAGAAGCTGAGAGTTGGAAACCTATATATCTGGGGTTTTCTATATGTATGCTTCTGGTTCTGGGGACGCGAACCAGTTTGCCTTTTTCTTGCCACTTTTTAGAATTTTTTTTTTGTTCTATTTCATTATGTAATGAGTTATTGTGCCTTCTGAAGGATCAGAAGTGGGTCTATGCCATTTTTTTCCGATTGGACCAGAAATCACTTGTTCCTTTACTTTTGAAAAGCAGTCATCCCCGACTATTGTCTATTTGTTAATTTCTTTGCTTTATTTTCTTTCTTCCCTCTCTCTCCCTCCCTCCCCCCCTCCCTCCCTCCCTCCCTCCCTCTCTCTCTCTATCTCTCTCTCTCTTTCTTTCTTTCCGTGTGTAGTTTTCTTGCATTGGGACATAGGTGATTTATTCTTCTGTTTATTCTAACAGGCTTAACGCTCAAGAATGACACTGGAAATTCTCATTCTACATCTGGTTCTGCATCAGAAATACAAACATCAGGA
>CAUYQG010064638.1:0-20366 GCA_963574415.1 Tarsius wallacei | reverse complement strand
CACTCTGTCGCCCAGACTGGAGTGCAGTGGCCGCTCCCGGCCACCGCAGCCTCAACCTGCTGGGCTCTGGCAATCCTTCCGCCTCAGCCTTCCAAGTAGCTGGAACTACAGGCACGCGCTACCACGCCCGGCTAATTTTTTATTTATTGTAGAGATGAGGTCTCGCCAAGTTGCCCAGGTGGGTCTCGAACCCGCGGGCTCAGGCAATCCACTCACCTCAGCCTCCCCAAGCGAGGGATTACAGGCTGAGCCACCGAGCCCGGCTAACATTCTTAAAGAAAAGTAATTCCAGCCAATAATTTCTTATCCCACCAAGCTAAGCATCATTAACGAAAGAAAATTAAAATCCTTCCTAGAATATGCCACATCCAGATCAGCCTTTCAAGAGATGCTCTAAAAAGTTCTAAGCATAGATCCAACCTAGGCAACATAATAAGACCTCATCTCCACACAAATTTTTAAAAATTAGGGCTGGGCTCAGTGGCTCAGCCTATAATTCCAGCACTTTGGGAAGCTGAGGCAAGTGGATTGCCTGAGCCCAAAGGTTCAAGACCAGCCTGGGCAATTTGGCAACACCTCATCTCTACAATAAATCAAAAAATTAGCCAGGTGTGGTAGCGCACGCTTATAATTTTGGCTACTTGGAAGGCTGAGGCGGAAAGATTACCTGAGTCCAGCGGTCAACGCTGGGGTGGCCGTGAGCGTGCCACTGCACTCTAGCCTGGGTGATGGAGTGAGACTCCAACTCAAAAAAAAAAAAAAATAGCCAGGTGTGGTGGTACATATCTGAAGTCCCAGCAACTTGGGAGGCTGAGGTAGGATGATCACCTGAGCCCAGGTGGTCATGCCTGCAATGAGTCATGATCGTGCTACTTCCTACTCCAGCCTGGACAACAGAATGAGACCCCCAACTAAAAAAAAAAAAAGAAGTTCTAAGCATAGAAACAAAAGAACAGTTCTACCCATCACAAAAGCATAGATAAGCACAGTTTACAGACCACATAAATCAACCACAAAGTCTAAAATGCAAAACAGCCTCTTAATATTTTTTTTTTTTTAGAGTCAGGGTTTCACTCTCACCCAGGCTGTGGTGAAACACCTTCAACTCTCACCTCAGCCTCAAACTCCTGGGCTAAAGCAACCCTTCCTCATCAGCTTACCTAGTAGTTGGAACTACAGGCATGTGCCACCATGCCCAGCTAATTTTTTTTTTTAAGAGATGAGGTCTTCCTATATTGTCCAGGAAGGTCGCAAACTCCTGGGTTCAAAAAATTATCCTGCCTCAGTCTCCCAAAGTGCTGGGATTACAAGTGTAAACCACTGTGCTCTGCCGCAAAACAGCCTCTTAATAGCAATAAGACAGGAATAAACTCCCATAGATCAATAATTAACTTGGCCGGGCTCGGTGGCTCAGCCTGTAATCCTGCACTTTGGGAGGCCGAGGTAAGTGGATTGCCTGAGCCCACGGGTTCGAGACTCACCTGGGCAACTTGGCAAGACCTCATCTCTACAATAAATCAAAAAATTTGCTGGGTGTGGTAGCGCGTGCCTGTACTTCCAGCTACTTGGAAGGCTGAGGCGCAAGGATCGCCGGAGCCCAGCAGGTCGAGGCTGTGGTGGCCGGGAGCGGCCACTGCACTCCAGTCTGGGCGACAGAGTGAGACTCCAACTCAAAAAAAATATATATATATATATGGTAAACAACATAGATGCTATATTATAAGTACACAGAAACATAATATATAGACTATACAATATATGTGTGCGGTGTGTACATATGTTGTATAACTTACGTATAAACACAAATGTGGGCATATTCTAATTAGGAGTCTGAATATAGGAAGTTGCATCTCTGGCGTCAACAGCTTAGGGCTTACTCTACTTCTAGTCTTGACTAGCCTTAGCAAGGACGTTGAATCTATTCCTCCCTCAAGGGAACATTCTTGACATTCCTTGAACAGTACAGAACCTCAGTCAATGGACAAAATTCAGGATTAAAACAGAATAGTAACACACCTAAGTATGGCCGATAGTAAGTAATACATGTGCAGCTCCTGTAAGGATCTTATTTTCCTCCTGTAAATGAAGTCTTTTACCAATTATGTGGATTTATGGTTTAAAATACGACTTATGCTTACCCCATTACAATAATTTTCTAATTTCTGAAAAGTCCCTCCTTCTCTGTCCCAATTCCATACATCTCTGTTCCACATGACATTGAGGTACTCAAACTCGTTTAAAATAGATTTAAAGTATTTGAAGAAAATTAATTTAACAATCCTTTTAGTAATTTGTTCTGTATATTCATAACCAAGTACTTCTCAGAGTGGTTATAAAACCGCCGGAATGTATAAAATTGCATGAAATCTTTAAAAATAACTCCAAATGTTACAGTTCTAGAATTTGTCTAGCAGAACAAAACTTTGAAAGAAAATACAAACAAAGAACTGAACACTGCTGGATAACAAAAGGGTCACAGATTTAAAAAAGAAAAAAAATCATTTCAGCTCATCTAAGAAATACCAGCTACAGTAAGCAGCAGTGGGCAATATCAAGATCAGAAACACATACTAAAAGGCAAGATACCCAAAGTTATCAAATATTCCCCAAATATATTTTATATGAAACTTGCAGAATTAAAAAATTGACTGTATCTTCTTTTAATCGTTAAACTCTCTTAATACCCGATTACCATATGCACCACTCCCTGCTCTTAATGTCTCAGACACAGAACTTAAGAATTCTCTTGTTAGACCATCTACTAGACGGCATTGTCTCCTAGAGCCTTCTTTGCTGCTTTCAGGTATTAACCTAGCCCAAGCCATCAACACTTTATACCTGGATAACTCTACCAGCCTCTTAGTCTCTCTAATTTGAAGTCTCCATACACAATAGTAGATTAACTTATTTTTAACCAATATATTCATAAAGTCATTCCCACTTAAAGACCTACAGCCATTTCTTAGTTCTGTAATAATATCAATACTATTATTTATTCAAGTAAATACTATGTCCCTGGCACTGTTCTGAATGCTTTACATATGATTTAAATCATTCCAAAGTGCACTAAATATAATTATTTCCAATTTATAGACAAGAAAACTGAGACTCAGAAGAGTCGCCAACTAACTTACCAAGGTTGCACAGTTATTAAGTGACAAAGCTAGGATTCGAGCTGAAGTCTTTCATTATTCAAAGCTCTTAATTTGCCTCTAGACCACTGCTTGGCACAGAGAAGTCATTCAATAAATAGCTGTCAAATAAATGAATGAGTAAATAAAATACTCTGCTATACTTACCTTGGCAAACTGTTAATAATCAAATGAAATTTTCTATTTTTTAAAAATCAAGGCCCATATTTTAAACTAAGCAAAATAACTGGTGCGTGTGTGTATGTGTGTGTGTGTGTGTGTGTGTGTGTGTGTGTGTGTGTGTGTGTATAAAACCTGCTTCATAAATATTCGTTGAACTGAGTTTTTAAAATTATATTGGTATGGGCCCAATTAATGACACAGAGAAAAAGTCTTATCGTTACTTAATGCAACCCATATTACTGTTTATTTCTCTCTCTCTTCACACTGGCTAAAATCATAGTTATTTACACTTTTGAATCAGATAAACCATAATTATTTAACTAAGTTAATTATATTAGCAATTAATTTAGTTGCAAAATACAAAAAGTGTCCATTGGTGGAAAATAATATTGCTGGAACACTAAATATTGTGTGTGAACATGTTGGACATGCACACCAAATTGCTTAGGGTGTGTAGATTCCTAAACAGTCTGAACAAAATTCCTTGGAGAAAATGTTTTAAAATTTTAATATAGAACAAATGTCACTGTCTAGCAATTTAAAGATATAAGGGACTTCAGAGTTCAATAACAAATACAGAGTTGTTATTTGAAACAAAAATGTGGCTCTTGAGTACAATCAGTTCAGTTTTCTAGCAGCAGTTATAGTATGTGGTCATAACCATTTTTCCCCCTTTTACAGAGGTCTCTAGGTGCACATTTTTAATGTATCCTAGCAGTTTCCAGTTAATGTTTTATATTTCTGTAGCTATTATTTTCTGTTGAAAGAAAACTAGTAAAGGTTGAGTCTAGAAAGGGAAAACAAAGAAGGAAGATCAATATTAACACTCTACAAATATTGACTTAGTAAAGTGACTTTGTTGTCTTTCTCTCATAGGAATTGATATTGAATGAATGATTTATTTGTAAGAAGCACCCAGGAAAAGTATTTGTTAAGCAAAACAAAAGATTTGCTTGCCAAAATATGTAATTAGATAATCTATTCATCAAGTTAAAAAACTTAAGAGTCATCATTTTCTAACTGACGACCTTATAATAATATGCTTATTTATTATTTCTATTTTAAAAGTATTATACTGGCTTACAGGCAGAAACGCAATTCACTTTGAGAAAAAAACTCAAAGAATTCTTCATGAACTTTACTGGTTCTCTGTAGATACTGAATAGTTAGTTTAGTAAACTTAATGTCAAACTTTTTCAGAAAAAGTCATATCAATTAATTAAAAAATACTACACCTTTATGAAGTCTGGCTCAGTAAACTTTGAGTTTCTGCTACTGTTAGCACTCATAGTAATTATGAAGGAAACAGATGTTTTGAACTTTCTTGTTGTTGACAGTAAAGAACTCCTGGTGTCACCTGTAACAAGTAACAATTATTTGGTTTCACATTAAGAAAAGTTGTCGGTAGCAGTTTGTTTCTAAACACAGTGCAGTGTAAAAGATCTACTATATATTCTCACTTTCTTTGTTCTTCCTGTTAAAACAAAGTCAGTTTTATATTTATCAGATTTTAATGGTCCCTAATTTATGGGCTACTAATAAGATTCCTTGCTTCAAAATGCCAACTTTTAGTTTGAATATTTGGTTTTAATAAAATATAATGAGCATAGCCAAATCAAGTTCCATAATAAAATTTTACTTCAATAGACTTTTTGCAGCAAAAAGAGTCTAGAAATGGTAGCTAGCAAAGGTTATATTCTCACTTGTTTTATCACTGATAAACTGAGATGAAAGAAAAATGTATCTGCATATGATCATTCCTGATCAAGAAATTCTTAGTTTAGAAGTAAATACCTTTATTTGAGAATGTTTCCTGATCAATTTTCTTAATGATTCTTGGTGACGGTTTTGGTCCTGGTGATGAGTCCTTTTCAAGGGATTCTTCAATGTGGCTTCCAAACTGCTGACGTCTCAGTTTACTGTCAACATCCAGTTTTTCTAGTATAGTCTTGAGACATTGCTCATTGGTTGTCATATATAATTTACAAAACTATAGGAAATAAAAGAATAGTCCAGTGGGTAAAACATTCAGCCATCCATTTGGGAGGAGGAGAAGGCAAATGCACATTAGTAGGCAAGGGATAGACTGATAGATGGAATATATTTCCTGCTGAACTTGGTTACTCATTTTATTTTCTTGAATCAGATTGACCAGCCTCAAGTGACCTAGTGAAATGCAGCCATGATTCAATGAGGAGGTCATACTCTGAGTGAAAATAAAATGTTACACAAGGAGAGGTGATTTATGATTATTTTTTTACAAGACATGTGTAGACTTGCGTTTGTTCTAAATAATTTTTATGATTCTTCCATCCCAGAAAAGGTACATTTCTGAAGGAAGTCTCTATGTGTGTGTGTGTGTGTGTGTGTGTGTGTATAGCACATATGTATTTTAACTTGGTCATATTATTTTTAATGTAGTCATCAGATTACGATTGTGAGACTAGAGATATCAAATTTCAAGTACAATGACTATACAATACATAAGGATATCATGCCAATATTAAAAAGATGTGTCTCGTTAAAAATACTTTTTTGACACGCTAAGTTTAATTTAATCACTTCATAATGTGTACATATATCAAATATTACATGCTTACCATAACTATATACAATTTTTATTTGTCAATTATACCTTAATAAAGCTGAAGAAAAATAAAATAAAAATACTTTTCCTACACAGAATGCAGATTTACATCAATATGAGCTTATGTACCTTGATGTAGTCAAATTTGCCATCAGAATTTACATCACCCAAATTTATTATGGTATTTACTTCTTCTCGAGTCATCTTCTCACCTCTCTGGGAAAAAAAAAAAAAAACAAGATTTATTTTAAAGCAACATGATTACCTCTTTGTTATACATGGGGATACTAGTGGAAGTACATTTTAATCTTTTCTACAAATAAGTTTGAATATATGGTTTCATTATAAATCATTATAATGAACATTATGGCAAGCAAGAATGGGTCTTACATAAAATTTCATAACTTTATTACATTTTGTGAAAGTATGCTGAGTTTCAGTTTACTAAATTCTAACAATTGAATATCATAGAGTCAGTAATAACTGCTATTGAATTTAGAGTAATGAAATTTTCTAAAATTATAACAAGAAACAGAATGGATTCCTAATATCATTTATACTTTGTTTTCTTTTTACTTATCACATATGACCTATCTCTCATTTTCAAAGAGTTCTGGGCAGGAAAGAATTGCATAGGAGCACAAAGGTATTGTAACGTAAGCTCAATTTTATACTTTATCTTTTACTTACAAAGCACCTTTCATTTAGAAGGATCCCTAAGTACTTTATAAATAACATGAACGTGATTCATTTCACCTGTCAATAAAATAGTTATTTTTAATGTGAACTTTGTTAGCTAGATTCCAAATTGTTGTACAAAATATGTGCATTACAAAACAGTTTCACAGATCTTACCTTTGTTAGAAATGCATAAAGGTCAGTGTGTAAAATAGAGCCATTGTCATTTATATCTAATTGCTTAAATGACTTCAGCAGTTCTGCTTTTGAAGTAGGTTTTTCCTTCCTTACAATTATACAAAAATCATCAAAATTCAGTTTGGTAGTTTGAGGAGTCCAATACTTGTTAATGGTCTTTTGGGATGGATTTCTTCCTGCATACTGAAGAGCTGCCCAATAAAACAAGCATTATTTGTTACTATAACATTTGGAATTGGTATGTAAGTGTATTTAAGTATTTTTTCTTCAAGTCATATATAGTATGATATTAAACAAATATACTACACATATACCAAAATATTATTTTTGGTGTTGATCATCTAGTGATATCAATGCATGTTTAACTTTCAAAAATAAAAATATATGCCACCCACTAAAGAAACACGAATTATTGATGCCAGAATTAAATAGATTTTTTCCTATTCTAACAGTTTGGTTTCCACCCTACATGGTTTAAAAACTGATATCTGATTTACTTCAGAGATTTCAGAAGAAAAAGATGTAAAATAACTATCCACTTGTTTTGCGGACATAGGATAACCACAAAAAGCATACATTATTATGTTTTCTGACTCAACAAATATCTTAATGACTATTTAGCCAAAAGAAAGAATGAAATCTTGTCATTTGCAACAACATGGATGAACCTGGAGGACATCATGTTAAGTGAAAGAAGCTAGATACAGAAAGACAAATACTGCTTATCTCACTCACATGGGGAATCTAAAAAAAAAAGGTTGATACCATAGAAACAGAGGCTAGAACAGTGGTTACTAGAAACTGGGGAGTGTGGGGAGTGTATCCCTAAGTACTTCAGAGATCCAAAAATACTTGGGGGAAGGGAAAATGGAAAGAGGTTGGTCAAAGGGTACAAAATTACAGTTAGAGAGTAGGAAATGGGTTCTGGTGTTCTGCTACACAGTAGGGTGACTATGGTTAATAATAAATTATTATATATTATGAAATAGCTAGAAGAGAGGCTTCTGAATATTCTTACCACAAAGAAATGATCAATGCATGAGGTGATGGATACACTACCTTGTCTTAATTGTTACATAACATATATATGTATCAAAATGTCCAAACTGTACTCCCTAAATATGTATAATTACAATGTGTCAGTTTTTAAAAACCAGGTATCATAATGAAATGAGGAAATCACTCACTTGACAAAATTAATGTCAACAAGGCATGATATCAAAAATGTTCATCATTGCTAGGTAGTAAGCTTTTAAGAGCATTAATCATGTTCCAAATGCAAAAAATATCCATTTGCAGTTATAGCACTGCTAAAAATCAAGAACTTCAACATGCTTTGACAGAAGACTACCACAGAGATAAAATGGTCAAACTATTCTTCATTTGTAACCACGTTCTTATATCTATGAAAGGCAAAGAACCACATGTGAGAAAAGCTTTGTATATTTACATACTACATATTACACTAAAATATAGTAAAGGAATTGTAGGTTTTTTGGAACAGTTTAATAAAGGTAATTTGATAATTTGTAAATAAATCTCTGCATGCTAAAACATAACATTATCTAAAATGAGCCAATGATAAATTTTCTAAGCATCATAGAAAGAATTAATAGAATTTTAAAATATATAACTGTCCTGAATTGTGCTACCACATTCTAAAATCTTCTATCAGATATTTCCAACTATGTTAGATGAGAATTTGTAAGATCTGTGCATCAATCAGCACTAAAAATGATAATCTAGATATTCTACAATTTAATGCAATAAGGACTAATAAATATAAGATAATTTAACTAAAGAAATATACTTAAGGAAACCAGATAAGACATTTTAGTCAGTTATATCGAGCATTTATTGCACACAAACATAATACAGGGTGATTTTTATTCAGATACAAATTTTTGGTTCCAAATAAGTTTTATGATCTAAATAGGAAGTCCATATCTGAGTATAAAATTGTTATCTGTGGTCATGACTTATGGTTAATAACATATTAGAAGTCTGTGGATGAAGAGAAATTTTCCCTAGATTATGCCAGTACATCATACCTAGATAACTTAAATGTTGGCACAGAAATAGAAACAATAAAATAATCTAAAGGTGACTTTCAGAGCTAACACAAGTTTTAGCTACAGTAACTGCCATCTTCCATTTGCCTATAAAGCTCTTGTGGAAATTCATAGCATTGGAGATAATATAATTTATTTCCACAGGTTCATTTTGAATGTAGATAAAAGTACTGATAACCATGCTGCCCTAGGAATAAAATATAGGTATTTGCCTTGTTTGTAAATAAACAACTCCTTAACTCATTTATTAACACAATCAGAGAAATGCTATATATGTTTTAGGATTCCAACCCCAGCCAATTCCCACCCTTTAAAAGCTGAGAATAGAAGTAGAACTTAAATGAAGTTGTAATTTGAAGGTCAAAAGTACATATGAAAGAAAATGGTATTTTCTGTCCATCTTTGAGAAAATGGGTTTGTAATTCTTTCCCACAAGTGGCAGCTTAGCATATACCTGTTACTATGTAACAAAGAAAATACTGTTTTAAAAATGTACTGTTAATTACAAAAGAACAACTTTCTCAGAATAAGATTAAATATGCCAAAACATGTACTCAATAAGTAGATATCCTCATATCTCTTAGATATAATCTATTTTTACATCAAGGCTAATAACTTTGTTGGCAGAGAAACTGCGTTATTTTGACAACTTTAGAAAGTTTCCTTAAACCAAAACACTGACATACTTTTGCAGATATAATCTATTTCCTACTAAAGGCCTTTAATCTCTAGGTTTAGAATTAGTTGGATTCCACCATTAAGTTTGATGATAGTAAAAATATTATGTAACTGTAGATGTTTATAAGTTGACACCAAGATAAGGATCTTTGCCAGAGTTGACTTTAGGCTCTGGCATAAGTCTATACTGAGTCTGTATTATTTATAAATTGACAAAAGGGAATTCTACAGCTGTGGTAATGCTCCTACTCTATCTGACCTTGAAATGGAAATGTTAGAGCACATGTTATGTGCATCTGCGGCAGAAGGATATAAAGGAAAGACACAGCAGTAAGAAAGAGATGGCCCTGGTTCACATTCCTCCTTTTTAAAAGCTAGATAATCTGAAATCAATTATTACACTGTTACAAAGACTACCCCACCATCAAACCCAAGGTGTATAATACTTAGGAGAAAAACACTGCATTGTTATCCACCCATATCATTTTGTAAGAATGATAGCATCTTAGTAATACATATGCATTGATTTACAAACTAAATGCCACAGTGATGGACAGCATGTTAAACTTTTAAACTTAATAAGTCTTTATCTCAGCATATTTTCAAATGAATAAACAGAAAAAACTGAGATATTTTAGAAATCATAGCAAATTATAAGTGATTTTAATTTATTAAATTTATGCCTATATATTTAATGTATGTGAATTAAACACATTTAAAATTCAAAATGGAATATTTTACAAGTTTAAAAATTACGTAAATCAAAGTAAAATTAAACATGACTTTAAAAATTACTTCAGTCATGCATTTGCATTTAACTACTTTACAAATAATATATTTTATTTAGACAGTAAAAAAATTTTAATCTGTTCAATTCTCATATTCCCAAAATGGATTTCTTCAAATAGAGATCTCACTGCATACAAATCCAACATTGCCGCAAAAATATGTCAGAGTTTTGGTTTAAGGAAACTTTTTCTAAAGTTGGCAAAATAACTGTTTCTCTACCAATAAAGTTATTAGCTTGATGAAACTGACATGAATAATCAGTTTAGTATTGTTCTCTACCACTCTTCCAGGACCTCCAAGTCATTTGATACTCCTAGCAAGGCCTACAGTCAGTTTGGGGACATCTCTAACCAGAGGAAGTTTAAAATGTAATAATAGAGAGAAGCAATAAAAGACAAATGCAAACAAATTTTTAAAAATAAAACCCCCCAGAACTCTTAATTCTCTTTTAATATTTTACTTATCTTCCAATCCTTCATGTTTTTAGGCATTCAACCCATTTTTATAAATCCTTTACATTTTCTCCATTATAGATTAAATTTAGACTAGCAACTTAGATGCCAAAAGTGCTTTAATTCTATTATTATAAATATTCACCAAAATGAGAACTAAAAACATTTTAAGCAAGTAGTAACTGACGAACGCTTTAAATTATCAATCTAGTCTGTATAAACATTGAAAATTTTATTTTGAAGTTCTTAGAATATATAACCACATAAAATGTTATAATAGCTTACTGGCTGGGTGCAGTGGCTCACGCTTGTAATCACAGCACTTAGGGAGTGCCTGAGGCAAGAGGATTGCCTGGGCAACTTGGTGAGACCTTGTCTCTACAACAAATCAAGAAAAATTAGCCAGGTGTAGTGGTGCACGCCTGTAGTTCCAGCTACTTGAAAGGCTGAGGTAGAAGGATCACCTAAGCCCAGCAGGTCAAGGATGTGATGGCAGTGAGTGTGCTACTGCACTCCAGCCTGGGTGACAGAGTGAGACCTGACTTAATTAAAAAAAAAAAAAAATGGAGGCCGGGCACCATGGCTCACACCTATAATCCCAGCATTTTGGGAGGCTGAGGCAAGAGGACTGCCTGAGGCCACGGGTTCAAGACCAGCCGGGCAACTTGGCGATCTCATCTCTAGAAAAAAATCAAAAAATTAGCCGGGCACAGTGGCACGTGCCTGTAGTTCCAGCTACTTGGAAGGTCGAGGTGGAAGGATTGTCTGAGCCCAGCAGGTCGAGGCTATGGTGGCCAGGAGCATGCCACTGCCCTCCCAGCCTGGGCAAGAGAGTGAGACTTCAACTAAAAAAAAAAAAAAGGTATAATAGCTTACTGTAGTTCCACTGCTCAAGTTTCACTAAGAAAGTGGTATGACTCAACAATGTAATTCTAATTCCAATCTTTCTTACCTATTTATTAACTTTCAACAAAAAGGCAAAATAATTAAATTAAAAAAATTTACCTAGGCAAAGTTGATCTTTAGAAATAATATTTTCTAAGCTGCTTTTGAAGACAGTTAAGTAGGCAGCTCTACAATTCATATAAAATATCTCCTCTTCGGTTGGCGGAAATTTCTTTATTCGAGGACTCTCTGAAAGCGATGATTTCTGACTGAGGAGATCTGCATCACTTCCTGGACTGACAGCCATTCTATTAGAAAATAAACATGAACATTATAGTATATATAGAGAGAGGGATATATTTTCGTGTGTTAAACTAGAATAAGTATTTGGCAGTTGATTTCTAATTTTTTATGTATTCATATATGTATATAATTGTTCAAGTATGTGATAGCCAAAAGAACAAAGATGTAACATCATACAAAAGAAGAATCATAAGACAAAGGAAAAGCATATGTCTCATTTCTCAAAATAAAATTCAGGTGAAGACTCTTCATAGAGTGGTTAAGAGGACTGAATCAGTTCATACAGGTGAAGCATACAGAACACTGTCTGGCACATAATAAGAGCTAAATTAACTGTAGATGAGGTGGAACTCCACAAAAAAGGAGAATTTGTATATGACTGGTAGTTGACACCCTGCTGAATCAACAAGATCATTTTGTTAACATCTCAATAATGCAGCTCTACATTTCAAATAACTGAAGCTTTAAAGTCCCACTTATAGCACTGTCATGGAGTTTTAATGTGTTCCTTTACTAATAATAATATCTGAGGTTTCTATAGCACCTCTGCTCATGAAAGCTTAAAGAACCGTCATACATCTTGTCTTATCCTTGCTGCCACAGTCAGGTCCTGTTGTCCGTTTTACAGATGAGGAAGTTGAGGGGCCAAGATGTCACCCAGCCAGCAGTAAGTGGCAAAAGGCAGTACATTCTGACAACAGTTTCTTCTTTGTTAACGTGGATGAAGGCTTATTGAGCAATGGTTACCAAGAGGTACTAAATTGTGCCGCTGGCCTAACAGCTTCCAACATTAATTTACTCGCTCTGACTTCTAAAAATACATTCCAACCTAATAAATTGGATATTTCAAGTTCAACAATGAGATGACACAGGTAGGGTCCCCTTCAGGACTCATTGGATTCTTACTCAAG
Organism: Tarsius wallacei; assembly: GCA_963574415.1. Taxonomy (NCBI): domain Eukaryota; kingdom Metazoa; phylum Chordata; class Mammalia; order Primates; family Tarsiidae; genus Tarsius; species Tarsius wallacei. Next base: position 7,499 of record CAUYQG010064638.1, on the reverse strand, counting down.
AGGCCCAAATCACTTGCACCTTCTTGAATTATATAGGCCTTTTACACTCGGGAAAGAAAGATAATAATCGCTTATCATGGATGAAGTACCCTATTTATAATACACAGACCGCCTGCCTGACACTTTCCTATTACACCAGATTTAGAAGGACCCCACAGGGATGCAGCGTCACAGTCTGGTGACTGCAAATTGGTATCACTGCAATTAAGCACCCGAGTTTTAAAACTCACATCTCACAAATGTGAAAGAAAACCCTTCCAAGAAGGAAGGGAGCACAGACGTCCACTTTTCAGTAGGCAATGTTTGCATGCAAGTATTTTTTCAGGCTCATCCTTAAATACTCCCATCCCATAAGGTGCCTCCCTCACGTGCAAATCCCAAGACAGAGACGTACCAGGATTCGACCCTTTCCCTTTTTCTGCCACGAGAGCCTACACCGAAGCATCCATAAACACAGGACGGCACCCCTCAGGCTTGGAAACCTCCTGCATTTAAAACTCCAGCCCGCGACCGAGACCGGGGCCTGGAGAGCCAGTCGCAGCAGCAAACGGCGCCATAAATAACCCGCCGCACAACAGCAAGAAAAATAAACGGTTCGCAAGCGCGAACTTCCGAAGGGCCACGTGGAAACAGAGCCACACGGCCGCCGCTCCTCCTACCCGGCGAAGACGTCCACGGGCCATCTCGGCCACGTCTCTCCGGTCTGGCGTTCCTCTGGAAATAAAACGGCACCGGGAGGACCTTTCGGGGACCTACGCGGACGCCCGGTCAGGACAGAGGAGTAAGAGCCGCAGGGGGAGAAGAGGAAGCCGCCCGCGGAGGGACGGGCGAGTGAAGGGACAGAGACGGAGATGAGAGCCATCGGCTACCTAATTCCAGTTCTCAATCGAGGAAGCGCAGCCAATTCTCCCCAGCGATTCCGTGAGCCCCTTGCGGCCGCCGCCGCCGCCACCGGCCAGCCATCGGCCGTCCTCTAGTTGCCACGGCAACCGCGCCTCGACGCCACCGGAAATAACAGGCGGAGCACCTCCCCAAAGGATCCGGCTAGAAATAGAGGAAATCTTTGATCCCGAGCGAATCAAGAGGGCTCTGCGGCTCCTCTGCCGTGGGGCTGCTGTGGCCGCCGTCGTGAGCGAGGGTCCCGCGTGGCACCCAGCAGGGACGGGATGCTGCCCCGGGTCAAGACTCCCCCACCTCCGCCTTTCCTCGCACACGCTCGGATTCTTGATCGCGGGGAACGCGTTTCCGGCGGACGGCGGGCGGTGTGGCGCAGCGTCCGGCGCCCACGAGCCCGCGCTTTTCGTGCTGCCGGCAGGGTTTCCTACGGCGGGCTCTGTTCTCAGCGGGTGTTGGTGGCTCGCTTTGTCTCGCGGCGGCGGCGCTTCTCCGAAACTCGAAATGCCGTAGGTATCTCCTCCCTGGGTGTGGCTGTGTTTTGTGTGCTGTGTTGGGGTGATGTCTAACGTGGAAACACGCCTGTGTAATTTGTGACTCCCTTCGGTGCCTGGATAAACGTGGTGTGTTCGTATTAACTCGTGGGCACACTCGTGAATCGGGTCTCGACTCCTGGATTCCAGTTAAGCGCTCTGTGGGGCAAGTCACTCATCGACTGTGGACTTGTTTTCTTACTTATAAAAATAAGTGTGTACTGCATGCTCTCTAATTTCCCATCCAACGCTCATCATCTGGTTATTGAGAGTGACCCTAGGAGGAACAGGCATTGGACTAGATGGCATTCATTTGTTCTTTCTGTCCTTCATCCATCCTATATTAAGATGCATAAAACACAGTTGCTACCCTATAGAAACTTAAAAAGCCACTAAAGAATTTGAGCGTGGCCAGATACCTAAAACGTGAAATACTTCTCTGGCCGCCTCTTGTCCTCAGGCTGATGTAGGTAGTGCCTCTAGATTTCTTCGTTAATTTCAGGATTGAGTGGAATGTAAAGGAACACAGCAGGTGAAACATTTGTGTCAAATAGGAATTGACATAAAAGTGGAAAGATGTGCAGAAATGATAACCTGTATTTATTGAATCTTTAATTATGATACGGGTACTGAATTAAGCAACGTATCTGCATTTTCTCCTCGAATCCTAGAGGACCTTGGGAGGTAGGGGCTGCTTTTTATAGATAAGGAAACACGTCGCCTACTATGGTGTCCTACACACAGATATCAATAACACCTGCTTTACTTACACCCTTAACAATTTTGGATGATTGAGGAGGTTTCCCTTTCCCCAGAACCAGACAAAAAGTTATATCTTTTCACTGTTGCATTAGAAAAGTCACTCCATTGTCATGTAAACAAAGCTACAAAGATACTGTAACAAGTTGACCCATAAGTAAGAATACAATGAAAACAAAGGTGTGTATTTGCTTAACAAGTGATGATACTTCCTGATACTTCTTCATTCCTGAACTGTGTACCTCATCTGTTATAGAAGGGAAGGAAACCAAAAAACTATTAAAAGTGAAACATGTTTTGAAATTCCCAGTCCTCTCTGCTCCCTTTAGTCTGCTTAGTCCCCACCTCTATTGTTTCCATCTTTATGTTTGTGTGTACCCAGTTTTTAGCTCCCACTTATGAGAACGTGCATTATTTGGTTTGCTGTTTCTGCGTCATTGATTCTCTTAGAATAATGGCCTCCAGCTGCATCCATGTTGCTGCAGAGGACATGATTCCATTCTTTGTATGGTCTAGTAATGGTTGAATTCTTAAATTATGTGGTGGGCTTATGGGTGCTTATTGTCTTATCGTATTTATAACTTGCATATCTTACATTTACTCATTAGCATGTGTCACATACTACTTATTTATATTTTTTAAAGGATTTAGAGATTACCTGTCTTGAATTAAGTCCTCATTAAGTATAGTTTTCTCTTTGGTCCTTTGGCTACTGTTTTGGAACTGTGCAAACAGATGAATTAGATAAATGCTTCTCTTGGTTTCATTAGGCAATCTTCTTCTCTTCCAAACTTGCTCTTCTTTCTGTGTACATTGTAAAATTAGTAACACTGTCATTTCTCTAGATTGCAGCCTTAACTTTTTTTGGATTTGAAATGGGAAAATCATGGACAAACCAGAATTTGAATCTTGATTTTGGCATCCAGCTATGTGATCCTTCGATTGTTACTCAGTGACCTCATCAATAACATAGTTGCTCAAGAAATATTAATTAAATGATAATGTTGCTATTTTGAAAATGTTTCATCCTATATAGGTAGATTTTACACTGTGTTTATATTTGCATATACTAAATACAAACACAGTTTTAGTAGCTCTTGCTATAAATCTTGCTGTAAATAATCAAATTCCATTCTAGAACTTTTTTATTTTATTTTTTTACTTCTTTCACCTTTTTCTTTAAAAACCTTCCTTTAAAAAGTACCATTTGCTTAGTCTTTCTAATTATGCTGATCATCGTCATGCTGATTCACCCAAGGATACTGAATCTGTCTCTGTGAAAGTTAACTTTATGCTCTCCCAAGCTATGACTGAACTAAAGTTATAAAGCTGGAATAGCATTAGTGTTGAAGAAAACTATTTGTAACAGTATATAACAGAGTGGGGTCTATTCTGCTGGTGTCTGAGAGTTTTTTGAGAGCTTTAAAATGTGCTATCTTTTCTCTGATAAAGGAAAATGAATATTTGCATACTCTGGATCTGCTAAGCTACTATATTGTGCCTATTTGGGTTTGTAATCATGCTGGTGCTAATGTCAAGTAAAATGATTTTTGTTTTTGTTTTGAGTTGGAGTCTCACTCCGTCGCCCAGACTGGAGTGCAGTGGCTGCTCCCCGCCACCACAGCCTCGACCTGCTGGGCTCCGGCGATCTTCCGCCTCAGCCTTCCAAGTAGCTGGAACTACAGGCACATGCTACCACACCCGGCTAATTTTTTTATTTATTGTAGAGATGAGGTCTCGCCAAGTTGCCCAGGCAGGTCTCGAACCTGCGGGCTCAGGCAGTCCACTCACCTCAGCCTCCCAAAGTGCGGGATTACAGGCTGAGCCACCGAACCCGGCTATAAAATGATTTTTATTATGTGGATCGATTGCAAAGAAACAGAGGGGAGTGAAATGATGTGTCTGGCCAAGTAAAAGTTGACCCTTTAATAAACTTGTTTTGACTCACAGTAGGTACTCAAAGTTATGTCATTTCTTTTGCTTAAAAATATCCTGGATTTTAAAAAAATTGGTGAAATCGTTACTTGACTATGCATGAAAAATTTGAAATCCAAATACAATTCTTTCCTGCTTGTAAAAATCAGTGAAGTGTAATAAAGAAAAGTATAATAGAGCCTCTTTATAATGGCATGAGTAACTCTCCTAACAGACTAGAATCTATGTAAGTCCTTGTCATTATAAAATAACTAGATTTTACATAAATCACATTAAATCTCAAGGGGTAAACCAAAAATAGTGAGCTGAAACCAAACAGTAAAGAGTATATACAGGCTTAGCCTTTGGATGTGAATCTGCTAAGCTGGTGCCGGCACGAATAAACGCTGTTTCCTGGCAAAGTTTAAAAAAAAAAAAAAAAAGTACATGCAGGTGAAAAGTGGCATTGCCCTAAATATATTTACAGATATTCATGTTGCACTCAATAGACTTGAGCTAGAGGCAAGGTAAGGGAGTTAAACTTGAGAATTGGGGATTAAGCTGGAACAAGAGCTAAAGTGATCCCTGGATGGGTGCAATGATGCACACCTGTAGTCCTAGACACTAGTGAGACTGAGGTGGGAGGATTGCTGAGCCCAGGAGTTCAAGCCCAGCCTGGGCAACAGCAAGACCTTATCTCCAGTTAAACAACAGCAATAAATGATCCCTGGTTGGTATGGATCCATTGGCTAGTGGTAAAATCCAGTGTACATCCTCAATTTAGGCCCCTCAGTTGTTCTTCAAGTTAAGATCAACCAAAGATATCCCAGAATCATAAATAAGTAAACACAAAAGGCAACTACCACAAGTGAAAGTTATAACACCTAATGACAGATTTAGATTCCAAGGTGTTTACAAAATGGAAGTATCAGGAATACAGTATGAAATAATTATACAAAATGATTATAGAAATAAAGGTGAATCACAAAAATTAGCAGTTTATAGAGAATGTAAAAAAAATGACCAAGCAGATTTTAAGCTAGGATATTTAGAAGCAAAAATAAATAAATAAATAATGGTTGAAATAAAAACTTAATAGATGGAGCTCCAGTCAAAGTAGTCTTATTGGACTGAATCTTTCATAGATAGCAATTTTTAAACTTGACAAAATATTAAAAACAACTACTTGAAGATGCTAGAGAGCAACCATAAGCAGGCAGAAATTAGAGAAGTCCTAACCCTTGAAAGAAGCAAACTACAATGGGCAAGATTTGCATTTTAGTGCTTTGCCTGAAGGCAGTCTGTGTGGTGTAGTATAGCTAGACCTCAAACAGAAAGCTCCAGTTTCACTGGCTTTAAGTGTAGGCATAAGAGTCTAGGATTGGGCCAGCATGGTGGCTCACACCTATAATCCCAGCACTCTGGGAGGCTGAGGTGAAAGGATTATCTGAGCCCGCAGATTCAAGACCAGCTTCGGTAACTTGGCAAGACCTCATCTCTACAATAAATCAAAAAATGAGCCAGACTTGGTGGCATGTGCCCGTATTCCAGCTACTTGGAACGCTGAGGTGGAAGGATCACCTGAGCCTAGCAGGTCAAGGCTGCGGTGACTGTGAGTGTGCCACTGCACTACAGTCTGAGTGACAGAGTGTGTGGTAAGGGCCTTTCTCAAACAGAGAAAATAATGTGGCATAGTCAATGTCTAAATGTGCATGCGTAACCCTGTTACGACCCTGTGTCATAAAATACCCAATCAAGATGTATGGTGTCATGTAAGGGAGACAAAGGGGGTAGAATGTAAAAAGAAGTTAGCGAAAAGTATATAAGGCAATACGCCATTGCGTTTGGGGCTCTGCCTTTGGATGTGAATCCGCCGAGCCAGTGCCGGCACAAATAAATGCTGCTTTCTGACAAGAAGCCTCAGTGTCCCATCTCTTTGTAAAGAGTCCTGCCACATATCTGGGGGCTTGTTCAGGATACAGAAACAGTGATTCCACCTCCCTTTTCATCGGGGCGCGACCCCCAGAATGCCGGGAGAGGTGACTTTGCCTGGTGCCAGTGGGCCAAATGATCTCTAGGGGACTAGCCCTCCTGGCATGCTGGGGCAAGGACCTGGGGAGCACAAGGGAACCCAGTGAGGCCCAGGAATCAACCAAGGGCACTCCGCCTGTCAGACTGGTAAGAACCTGGGTTTGATTTGGTAAGCCTCCCCCTAAGAGGCAGAAGGGGAGCCTGGTCACCTCCCAGAGTTGCCCGAGTAATCCCACAGGGGGGCGAAACTGCGACTCTAAGGCGCTGGGTGGTGGGATGGAAACATGTGAGTGTGAATGAATGAGATGCTGCTTGGCAGCAAACTGAGAATAGAGTCCCAATGTGCGGATCCACGGTGACCTCATACAGCTTACAGTGTAATAGAGTTAGGAGAAATCCTAAATTGAAACCTGGTCAGGGGCTTATACTGGCCTGCCAATTGCTAAGAGTTGCCTGAAATTTCTCCGTGAGGAGTGTGACTGGAGACAGATGAAGCGAGTACTCACCCCTTCCCCTTCCCTTTCTCTTTCTTGTGCATGATTGTCATCTTTTAGAGGAAGGGAATGGGTGGCAAACAGTAAGCTTACCCCCCTAGAGTGTATGATGAAGAATTTTAAAAAGAGATATTCAGGGGACTATGGTATTAAGTTGGCTCCTGGAAAACTCCAGACATTCTGTGAAGTAGATTGGCCTTTGCTCGGGGTGGGCTGGCCCTCCATGGGGTCACTAGACCAAGAACTAGTTAGCAAAGTGTTTAGAGTTGTTGTGGGGGACCCAGGGCACCCTGACCAATTCCCTTACATTGACTGTTGGCAAGATACAGTCCTTTCTCGGTCACCTTCGTTAGAAGTCTGTCTAGAAGAGAACTGTAAAATCATGACAGCCTGAATAATGGCTCCCTCAAAATGCCGACTGGAGCCCAAGAAACCTGTTCTGCCTGAGGAGCCGGAGGAAATCCCTCCGCCTTATGTGCCATTGTACCCCTCACTACCACCTGCACTCCCGGCACCTACCGCACCTGGAGCCCCATTGAAGGCTGCCCACACCCACGAAGCCACCCTTCCCACGAAGCCACCCAAGATACCCCTGGATGCAGCTACTCCAGAGTTGCCAGTTCCAACTCCGTATGCTCCAGACAGAAAGCGCCAGGAGTGCCTTGCCAACAGCCCCCTCCCCACAGGCTCCGAGAGGCCTTACAACTGTCACTGAGGGAAAATAGGGGCCCCCCCACTACAGTCTAGATGGTCAGGTCCAAGGGGGAAAATGTACCTTTTTTTTTTTTTTTGAGTTGGAGTCTCACTCTGTCACCCAGACTGGAGTGCAGTGGCCGCTCCCGGCCACCGCAGCCTCGACCTGCTGGGCTCCAGC
>CAUYQG010064637.1:0-31678 GCA_963574415.1 Tarsius wallacei | reverse complement strand
ACAGGCGCGCGCTACCATGCCCGGCTAATTTTTTTGATTTATTGTAGAGATGAGGTTTCGCCTGCCCAGGCGGGTCTCGAACCCGCGGGCTCAGGCAATCCATTCACCTCAGCCTCCCAAGGCGCGGGATTACAGGCTGAGCCACCGAGCCCGGCTATTTTTTCTTTAACTCTGACCAAAGATTGCTGTTCTGTGTGTCCATCTGTCAGTTGGTGATGCCTATCTTTGCATGTCAATGAGAAGAAGTATACTGTCTTAGGAGAATGGAGACAGAGGTTCTATTTCTTGGCCTATCCCAACTAGCTGTGCACTTTAGTCAAGTCAAAGCATCCAGCTAATGGCCAGCTTGAATCCAGGGCAGCCTTTCTCCCCCAGAGCCATGAGTTTCTGTACAAGGAATACCCATCCTTACCTAACATGTTACAAATTCCCTTAAGGCCAAGAAGCCAGAAGAGACAAAGGCTATGAGAATAGTGGAAATTTTAAAAACAAGATGGTTAGGTTCATTTGATGATACATGTCACAAGGAAGGAGACATATTTATTAACTATTAATTTGATTCTACATTTCATTTTAATGTTGAACTTTTTTCATTCTATAAAATTGTTGAGGCACCATAGTGAAATGGAAAAAGTACTACATTAGAAATCAGAACATTTCTGTGCTGGATTCAGCTTTACAATTTCCTTGACATGTTCCTTTGAGCAAGTCATTTAATCCTCCCCCCCAATCCTGACCTTTTTGGTAAAAATGAAAACAAGTTTTCTGTTCTAGATAATTAGTATGTCCTTTGCGATAACCAAATGTAATTGAACTTAACACATATTTTTGTGCTATTACCGGGTGCCGGGCGTATTCCTTTCTGTATTGTTTCATTCTTACATTCAACCAACAGTTTTATACTATGCCAGATTCTAGATTACTGTTGTAGTAGTTATAATCTGGTGAGGATGGTGTATAAAATATACTGATGTATTAAATTCTTTGCAAGAAGTGTGAATATATTACTGTAGGAATACAGAAAAAGAGATGGTTAATTCTGCCTAGAGTAGCAGTGAAGTTACCAAACACCTCAGAGAGGGGGTGACAACATGAACTGGGTCTTAAAGGATGAACAGGATTTTTTCTAGGTGGAGAAAAGATTAACAAAACAGAGTAAATATAAAAATATTTGGCAAAATGTGAAGTTGTGACATATTACTATTATTATTTATAACACCATTACAGTGTCCTGCTCTAGACCTTGTAAACAGCAGTGAGTAGAAGTCTATCTTAATTAATCAACTGGTCAGGAAGACAAATGAGAAAAGCCAGCTCCTGTGACCATTCATTTTTCTTCTTGGTTGAGTGTCCATGTGTGATCACTATGTTGCAATTGGTTACACCAATTGCTTCACCACTGCTTGCACAAATTGTTTGTACCATTGCTTCCTTAACATTTATGAGACACCTACTAAGTAAATGTATAGACTATGTGCATAGCCTCTGTGCTAAGTGTTTTGCCTACGTTATATCACTATTTAATTACTGTGATGGCAGGATAGAGATATTGTTATTACCTTTACAGAAATAAAACTGGGCACCATGTGGATTGACCTGACCTGCCTGATGACATAGAATTAGTCAGTGGTAGGGTTACAAAACTAATGTGTCTAAGTCCAGTGCTCATGCAGCTTCTACCTTTTCTGATTCTGTAACAATTAGTAGGCCTAAGGCATTGTATATATATATAAACACATATGTGTATGTATATATTTTTATATACATGCATAAATACATTTATATGCATGTGTGTATATATGTGTGTGTGTGTGTGTGTGTGTTGTATACACACACACATACAGAAAAGTCTGGTACCTCACAGAACTCTTCTGTAGCTAATTGGTCCCAAAGTAATCCCATTCACAAAAGGGAGGCCCTATTCCCATATCTGTGCAATGTGTTTATGCATGCCCCTTGCCCAAAGCTAACTGGAAAAGTAATAGTCTCTAATCCCAGATATGTTTTTTGGTATTTTTTCTCTCTTTGCTTGACCTAGATCTGGGAAAGAGTCAGCCTCTGGTGGTGAGAGTCACAATAATAATATGACACTTGGAGTTTGCCAGAAGCCATTTAACTCATTCTGGAAAGGAATCTTTTTTTTAAATGATAGCTTTGTTGAGATATAATTTATACCCGGAAGTCATTATCATTTTAAAGAGTATAGTTCATTGTTTTTTTCGGTAATTCCAGAACACTTTTATCACACCCAAAATGAAATTCTATACCCATTAGCAGTTCCTTTCATTTCCCCTTTCCCCCCAGCCTCTGACAACTACCAGTCTGCATTCTGACCTTATGACTTAGCCTATTCTAAACATTTCATATAAATGGAATCATATTAGGAGGCCATTCTTCACAAGAAGTGACTAAAGTTGATGTATAGAAGTCAAAGATAAAATATGTATGTGTGTGTGTGTGTGTATGTGTGTGCATATATATATAAAGAGAGAATTTTAAAAACATTTGCATCCTAATATCAGTTGCTCTGAAACCCAGTTGCATTCTTGTCCTTTCTACAATTTTGTTGTTCAAACATTCTCTTAATTGCATTGCAGAGCAGATTAACTTGTTTAATTCAGATGTGCTGATAAGGTTATCTTGTCCATAAGTAGTATGGACATCCTTGCTAGCCTCTCACCTATCAATCCTGGGTAGGGGGAGGGAAACTATCCAATACAGTCTAAAGCTTAGTCTAATTCAATAATGTAACTGTTAATTCAGCTACTATTCAGATCTTTTTGACTAAACATACATTCCAATCCTTGGCAATGTGAATCCTTCCTTGGTTCAGTGGATAGAGAATGGGCTTTGAAATCAGCTTGTGCCAGATTTAAACCCATGTTCTGTGACTAACCAGGTAATCATCTTGGGCTAGTCACATTCCTTCTTTGAAGCTCAATTTCTTTTTCTGATAGTCAGGATAATATTTCACAGAGCTTTTGGAAAGATTAAGTAAGTTAATATATGAGACATATTTAATGCAGTGCCTACAATAGCTGATAAATGTCACTTCCCTTGGGAGTCTGGGCATATTTAGGGAATGTATGATTGGCAAAATCTATCAGAAAGTAGTATTTCCCCCTCAGTAGGGTGGAGTTGTTGGTGAGAGGTGACAGCCCCACTAGGGACCATATTTTTCACCTTCCCTTGTGTGAACTGGTCATGAACTAACCATGAACTATCTGGTGGAATGTGAATGGATGAGATGTGTATTACTCTGAGCCAGGGTTATAAAGAAGCAGGTGTATCTTTTTTCTCTCTCTTTTCCTTCAACTGACCCCGAAGTCCGTTGGAATGGCAGAGCTATAAGACTGTAGGGACTGGTTCCCTGAATCTCTATATAAAAGAAAACTGCCTCCCAAAAAGGAATAGAACTTCTGGGCTCTTACATGAGTGAGGAATAAACTTGTATTGTGTTAAGCTATTGAAACTTGTGATATATTGATTACAGCAGCTAGCATTATCCTAATAAATACATCATTCAACAAACCTCTATCCTTGAGATCTATTGAGAAAACACAAATTATAATATCCTAGGATTCAAGCTTCTATTTCTTCATGGAAAATAAATTATAATTCATTTGAATCCAATGCCATTTCCATTATGTTTACGAGAGTATTTTTCAGAAAGATCAATAAAATAAAACTTTAAAATTCGTTAGGCTATCCATGACCCTTGAATTATTTTTTTCTACCTTCATCCAACATTCATTCAACAAATATTTATTGAGCACCTTGGTTAGGAGAGAAGGACTAGTGAAGATATATTTTTTAAAATAGATAGAAAGCCCATACTTAGTAATTGAAGACAGTGCTCGAGGCCAGCTGCAGATCATAGGTTTATTATAACAGCCCTCTTGAAAATCTGCTGACTTTTCAAAGCATGTTTGATTGCTGTGTCTACCTCTAAGTCTTTAGGTGTTGTTTATCAAGTATAACACATCTAATTTTAAAAAGTATTTTTCTGTCCCAAATATTAAAGTGGTGAAAGTCCATTGCCAGATAAATTTTCAGGCACCACAACAGATGTCATTGTTAAGGAAACAGGGCTTTAGAGTCATTGAAACCTAGGTTCAGATATTGTCAACCTTCTGAGACTCGTTTTTATCTGCTCTAGAGTGGGGGAATTAATGACTATCTCAAGGGTTTTACAGAAAAATTTTAAGTCATTTACATATGAGAGTATAGCCTAGTAAATACCCAATAAAAGATAGGAGGTATGATTATTGCCCCCCCCAAAATACCATCTAAATCACTAACCCAGATTCTCTGGTTACCTCATGGCTCACAAGTAGTCTTGTGCCATATGGTTTGTTTTCCAGATAAGCAGAGGGCTCTCTAAGTATAAGACCAGTATATTTGCATGATCACACATGTGTACATATACATACATGCACACACATGAACACAATGCAATTACACATACAGACATTGCACACACCTGTGCAAGTATGTACTCATACATATTCTTCTGTCAGGGCATACATGATGAAGGGCAACTTAACTTCTACTTCCTGAAGTACATAAAGATTCTGCTATTTCTACCTACACATAGAAATTTCCACTCAGCTTCCAGAAAGAAATGCGTTCATTTGTTTCCCCAGTACCTGCTTTAGGTAGTCTATTTTTATTGTTTAGACCTGCAGAGGAATGAAAACTCAGTGTATCACACTGAGAAACAAAGAGCTAGAATATTTAAAAAGTTACCTTGAGCAATACTCAATAAATAAACTACATTAGAATTCTTTAAAAATGATATGGTATTTCTGGGAATTTAAAATGCTAGTGTAAATTGAATGCCCTCCCGTTTTCTGTAAAAGCACTTGAGTTGGTGAAGAACTTAATAAATTTTGACCTTTGCTCTGAAAGTATGTATCTCTGGGTGTGCTTTCAGCTCTTTGTGTCCCTGTTACCGAAAGAGAAAACTAAAGGAGGAGAGGATTTGGTGGGAAAGTTTGTTTTTACATGGTACTTAGATGGGAAAGACTGACTTAAGGAATAAAATGGTGAAGACAGCGTTCAATATTTCCTCTTCCCTGAATGCTGTTATGCGTGAGTATAGCCTGAGTCTGATGCGACTTTCAGATTTAGGAAGGTTAAAAAATAAGTTCCCTAAATGTGCAAGAGAAAAGCCATCCTCCCTTTTCCCCTCCCTTTTACCCCTACAAACAGGGTGATATAGTTTGAATGTTGTTCCCCTCCAAATCTCATGTTGAAGAGATCCCCAAAGTTGGAAGTGGGACCCAGTGGAAGGTGTTTGGGTCATGGGGGCAGATCCTTCATGAATGGCTTGGTGGTGTTCTTGTAGTAATGAGTGAGTTCTTGCTCCACGAGTTCACAAGAGAGCTGGTTCTTTAAGAGAGCGTGGTGCCTCCCTTCTATCTCTTGCTTCCTCTCTTACTACTGGCTCTCCTTCCCCTTCCGCCATGATTGTAAGCTACCTGAGCCCTCACCAGAAGCAGATGCCAGCACTATGCTTCTTGTACATTCTGCAGAACTGTAAGCCAAAATAAACCTCTTTTCTTATAAATTACCCAGCCTCAGGTTTTCCCTTCTAGCAAGGCAAAAGCAACTAATCTACAGGGCATTCAACAAAGCCAATCTCAGAGGAAAGAAAAAAATGATCGTCCTAATGACCAGCGCTAGCATTTTTGTAGCACTTACTATTAATGAGTAAGAATCTACATATTTTGAGCATCTCATTTAACTCGCAATATCCTCAGCAATGTTCTGACCTAGGTGCCATTACATTCTGTATTTATGGGTAAAAAACAAAGACAGTGACTAAATATTTTGTTCAATAGCAGAGGCAGCTAGGCTCAGTGGCTCAGCCTGTCATCCCAGCACTCTGGGAGGCCAAGGCAAGTGGATTGTCTGAGCCTGTGGGTTCGAGACCAGCCTGGGCAACTTGGCGAGACCTCGTTTCTACAATCAATCAAAAATTAGTCTGGCATGGTAGCGCACGCCTGTAGTTCTGGCTACTTGGAAGGCTGAGGTAGAAGCATAACCTGAGCCCAGCAGGTTGACACTGGAGTGACAGTGAGTGTGCCACTGTGCTCTAGCCTGGGTGATGGAGTGAGACTCCAACTCAAAAAAAAAAAAAAAAAGGAGAGGCAAGGTTTGAACCCAGGCACTATGGCTCATGACAGCCCTGCTTTATGGCTCTAAAAAGCATATGTCCAGAGGTATCAATGGAATTATTAGTGGGAGGCTGTATGACCCTTGATAAGAGCATACATTATGGTGTTAGATATCCATACACTGTAATGTAACTGTGTGTGACCTTGAGCAAATTACACAATTTGCTTGAGGTTCCTCACCGGTAAGGTGGTATAGATAATACCATCTATCTGATAGGGTTCCTTAGAGATTTAATGGGAGTACAGGTGCTAAATACTCAATAAGTGTGAGCTATTATGACTATTCTCTTCTGTTAGTTTGTGATCTCCTCAAGGGCAAATTCCTGTGATCACAAATGTATTGCTCAGTGTCCGGTACCATACATGGCCTACAGTAGAAGATCAACAGAAGAGGAAAGACTGAAGAAAAAAATAGTTTTGTTCTGAAGGGCATTGACTGACTTCTGAATGCATGTCTCATATCCCAAAGGGACTCCTGTGTTGTGGGATGTGGAGATCTTGGGTATAGGGGTCTTCAGGAAAAGACAGGCTCTTTGCTTAAATTGCTCAGGTTATTCTCCTTCCAGGAAGCTCTTTACATCAACAAAAATTTCCCCTGAGGCCAGATCTCATGAAAAGTAATATGCTGTTTTATAGCGGAGAAAGTCATCCTGACAAAAGTATGCATGGATCCCTCTGGGCCATTCTTTCATTCAGCAAGTATTTATTGAATATATTCTGTTCAGTGTTAGGGATGGAAAATCAAGCAAGACCAGTTCTTTCTCCTCAATGAACCTATAGTCTATGTTAGACATGGCAAATATATGTTCCCCATGACTTTCTAAACCATATCCATGAAGAAGTATGACTGGTTGCCTTCTTGCTGCTTTGTCTGCTCTGGGCAGTTACTAGAATAAAACCCCTTAGTAGCAGATTCTCTAATTTTTTCACAGTGTCATTCCCAGGACATGGCCATAGTAGGTGTTCAATAAATACTCGTAGGATGAAAGAATTAAACACAGTTGGCACCAAGGGTGAAACCTTTTAGGCTTCTTTGATTTTGAAGAAGTTGTAGTTTTGATTCTAGAGGTTATCAGTTTAGCCAAGGAAAAGTGGTCTTACATTCTAAATAATAATGAAGGTAAATCCCTCCTGTGAAGATCTTTATGTAACTACTTTAGGAAGAGCATATCCCTTTTCTCTCTCCACATGCTCCTCAGAAATATATCTGCTATATGTTACAGGTATTGTGTGCTCCTGCTATTTCCTCACCATTAGTATTTCTTCGTTAGATTAGAAAATAAAGTTTATTTAAAAACTAAAGCTTAAGAAAACATGGCCTGGCCATAGTTCAAAGAACACATGGCCACCCATAGCTTAGCAAGGCAAGGGCACCATTAATATTAATAGCAAAAATAAAATACATTGACAAAAAACTGTACCAATGTATGACGAACCTAAAACTACAAATTATATTACAGTGCAAATAGTCTGGCATTCATAGTCACTGGGTAATCGATAAAGTGGCAGCCCTCCACTCTTACAAAGAGCCTTCTGTTTCAACTCTGTGATGATTGATGTCTTGTTTCTAATTATTTCTAATTACAATGGTTCCTCCAGATGGGAGACAACCGCATTGCAATCTGGGTATTTTCGTCTTCCCCCACCCCTAATCTGCCTGCTATAACTATGAAGTGATCTGGCCTATCTCTATGACTTAAAGTGGGGAGGTTACTTTGGACATTAGATCTATTAGAAAATTCTCCTACCCACCAACCCAGAGAACTCAGCAATGCAAATGCATCTCCATACACCCAGCATCAGATGACTGAAACACTGTAGGTATGATCTTTTATTGCTCTTTATGTTCATGTTTATGACTGAGGGTATGTACCTGGGAGAATTTGTGATATGTTAAATAAATAAATAAAGTCATAAATGGAAGATGAGTAAACCACATGGGATGAGAGTAGAAATACTACATTTCTCATATTTATACTTGCATGAAGAACAGAAAAGTAGCTTGGTTGCTCCCTTTCCTTCAGTTCCTCAGTTTGTATCATCCATCAAGACATGCCCAGTGTCCAACTACTGAAAGGCCTTTCTCAGCCCTGGAGAACTGAAAGTCTGTCCCGAGCTGAATGAGTTCCCACTTGTGGTAGAGCAAGGAGAGGAGAACACGGTACCAAGGAAACACATTGTAGCAGACAATGTGCTGAGCCTTTCCAACTGCCCTTCAGGAGAAGATCTTCTTCCTCCAGATGCTGTCAGCCTTTTTCCTCTGCTAAAGAAAGCTACCTTGACCAAGGTCACATTCCTTCCTATGGCCAGCCTGCATCCAATGACTAGTTGGGGAGGAGGTATATTGCCCCAGCTCAGAACAACACAGGAGGTCATTCAGGGTGAGTTCCCTGAAGATTGGGTTAAGGTCTTTCTATGACTATATCAAACTGAGCTACTTCCTCAGCCTAGTTCAGCTTTCTTCCATTGTCATACAGGTACTGATCCTGAGTATTCCCTACTAACCTTCCTTTACCTAGTCTCTCGCCCAGAGATTGCTTTCTGGGGAACTCGGTTTATAACAGGTTTCTTTTTTTCATTCTTTTCACCAAATTTTGTTAAACCATGATCTGGAGAAGGAAGCTACTTTATTCCACAGCCTCCATTGTATCCATGACCCTGTCTATAGAGACCATGCAAACTGAGAGCTTAGAGCAGTGAAAGGCTAAATTATTGTTAATTTCTAGTACTAGTGATTGTGTGATTTATCTTTTACATCATAGTGCAGCCGGAAGTGGACAATGTACTTAAAGTATGTACTGCTTTTTAAATTGTCTGCTGGAATGTGATGCCAAATAAATGAGTTTCAATTATGCTGTGCTGGAATTACAGAAGGGTCAGAGAATTGAATTCTAATCAGCAAAAGCATATAGTTCCAACCGGTGGATGTCTGTGACCTGGAATCATCTGTTCTTTTATTTTAGGAGCTTTAACTGCTCAGTTATCTTAGATAGGATTCTCACAGCAGTGGGGCAAAGTACATCATAGAATAATGGGAAGAGTTCAGATATTTTAATAATAAAGACCTGGTTTCAAATTCTGCCTCTGTTACCAGCTATACAGATTTGAGAAATCACTAAACCTCTCTGAGCACCAGTTTCTCATTTCTAAAGTGTCACAATATGTAATGATTAATAGGATCTCCTTGGCTTCAGTCATTACCCCTTCAAATTCCTATCCCAATCTGTTCCTGGAATGATCTTTCTGAAATATAAATTAGAATTTTTTGTTGATAAAACTCTTTAAAGACAGGCTGCATCAATTTTAGTTGTTAGTTGTGGGAGATGGTCAACACACAGATTTGCTGCTCCCATCTCAGACTTAGCAAGTCATAATCTGCTAGCATGAGATCAGTTATCTATAATTTCATTTAACTCCCCTGTGAGTCAGTGTTTGTACTCATTAGTCTAATTTCTCCCTAATCTGACTCCAGCCTACTGTCAGTGTTATCTCATTTCCTCATATCACTGGTTATCTGTGGCCAAAACAACTGCTGACAGCTTTTGTAGTATGGTATGTGTCTGTCCTTGGAAGCTCATGTAGCTTTCTCTGCTGGAATGACTTTCATATCTCACTTTCCTACTTGATAATACCATACTCATTTTACAAGACGTCACAGAGGAAGTCCTCTGTGAAGATTTTCCTCCCCCCTCCCCAGGAAGAACTGACCATGTAGTCTTTTTTAGGCTTGCCAGAGTATGCTAGACAGACTCTGAAAATAAAATGCATAACTCTTTAATATAAACATTCATTTTCTTGCTTGTGAGCCTTTAAATGGATGAATATGTATAGTCTTATTTGTCTTTGTATCATCAGCACCTGCACATAGTATATGGCCAACAAAATTCTGATGAGAAAATAAAGCCTATCTTTTGAAACTATGAACCCTGATACAGATGTGTAGCTTTCATGAAAGAGGGCACAGAACTACAAGTTGTAAAAGATCTCTTTGCTTTTGATATGGCAAAAGACAAATCAGTCACTCTCTTTGGATCATTAAACATGGATCATTTCATTTGAGGCTTTGGAGAAGCTGTTTCTGTTGAATGCTGCCTTCTACTTTTAGGGCAGTTAGTGGTTTCAGAATTGGTCTGCAGCTGTGGCATTAATATAGACTCTGACATGTCAGGATGCCCAAAGAGCAAACCTTTTTGGGGGGTGGGAAGATTACCAAAGTTTTTCATTTTAGTTCAACCCACAGGCTCAGGGATGATCTAAATGGAATACTATTTTATCTGTCTGCGATTGCCCAGGGAAGTGTGCTGTATTTTATGGACAACCTGATGGCAGGAGATATATTGTCCAGTGGTTTGTCTACCTGCTGTTTGATTCACAATTGAAGTTCAGATATATTATGGCTCACCTGCCAATGCTAACTACCTCTCATAAAATTATGGCCCTGCTAAATGGATGAATGCCCCTTAGTACACACTTTCCATCAGAGTTTTGGAGGTAACAGTTACTGATGCCAGTTGGGTCTTGGCAACAGCAATAAACTTCAAACCATAGACAATTAGGACCCTTGGACCTTCTGATGTGTGGCTCAGGCCTTAAGATCTTTACAGGGAATACAAATGGTGATGCTAAATCAGGCTGATCTTTTTCCTACTCTCTTTAAACTTCTTTTCCTCTCCAGTGTCATGTTCTGTTGCTGTAAAGAAGTTAACGGTCTGTCAAGCAGGTATTTATTCTTTGCTGAGTCAGAAACTCACTCTATTGCCTCATATTTTTTATTACTTTTTTTCATCAAGGAACAGTGATTTCGGACTCCAGTTAGGTGATGAATTCTGTTGAGAAATCCTTATATAAAGAAGGTATATGCAAATTTCAGTTGAACTATTAACTTGGCTGTTTCTTAGGGAATGCAGTATATAAGTTCCCAGTTCAACAATGTTTATATTCCTATAGTTCTTGACCTCCTGTGATATTTTCTCACTTACATTCTTAAAGTGTCGGGGGTGGGGGCACATAACATCAATAAGGATGCCTGATCCTAATCCAGGCAAAGTGAGGTCCAGTGGGAGGCCCAAACTTCACCTGTACATAAACCACTTATGTATCCAGTCCTGACTTGTACCCCACATCTTTAAAAAAAAAAAAGGATGATAGAGTAGAATGTTGAGAAGGTGTACTCTAAACTGAGACAGAACTGGGTTTGGTTCTTGCCAATGCCACTACAAATGCATGGCCTTGAGTGAGTTATTCTTGTGTGTCTCAGAGATTTTGTGACAAAGCATCATATATAGCATACAGTTAGCACTGAGTGATCAGTTATTTTTATTAGCTATTTTTAGCTAGTCATTTTTATCAATGTCTTTTTCTTTTATGGTTATTATTAGTCACATATTAACTTTCAGCACTATAACAGGGTAAGAGTCCTATACATATCATCTTACCTATAGTTCTTCAAAAATATGCACATTGGTATTTTAGCAAAATATGTTATTTTTGTGATTTTTAAAAAATAAATACAAGTTTCCTGGTATTGGCTTCTCTGGGTGTTTTATCAGAAAATGTATGTACCCTTAATAATTTTCTACTAAGAAGACTTTTGGTTGTGCCTAAAATGTAGCAGGATAGAAGACAGATTGAAAGTCTGAGTTCAGGATACAGCATGACTTGAAGCATGGTGGTCATGCTTTGGCTTCTTTAATTGCATGCTGTGCAACTTTGGGCCCATGAGTCTCTAAGTCTCAGTTTCCCCTTTTTTTTTTTTTTCAAAATGAGAACAATAAAATGTGCCTACTTTATAGGAATTTTATGAGAATGGATTAAAACAACAAACACAGGTAAGACACTTAGAAGAGTATCTGCCACATAGTTAGCACTTAATGAATACAGGAGCTCATCCAGTAGCAGACTTGACCTGAAAATGTCCAAAATCTAGTACCTAGAAAGATACAAAATAGGAACAAGAACAACAACAAAACACTCAGCAATAAGTGGGAATCTATAGGAAGTGTTCGTTATTATTTTCTAGTATCATTTCATCGAACAGTGTTATTGGGAAATGCCATTTGGAAGATGTATGGCAAAGTGCATGCATAGTACAAAACAGGACTTATTTGAAACACTTTGTTATATACAGTCTCCCTAATAGTAACCTTCAGGAGGAAAGTGAGGTAGCACAGCTCAGCATAGCTGTCATCTGATCTCCACAGTCATTGTGATGGAGAAAGAAGTAAAAACTAAAGTGTAAAAGTTAACAGGGAGGATCTCCCAGGCATATGTGAAAAAAAGTTGCCTAGTGATGGTTTTTTGACATAACAAAGTAGCCTGAACATTTACCATAATACTATAAGAAAGGAATTGGCAGTAGCAGGACACAACCGGGGATGGAGGGTATGACATAACATCAATAGAAGTACCTGATCTCAAACCAGGTGAAGTGGGGACCAAAGGGAAGACCAAACATTACTTGTTCAATGTCCACTTGTATACCTAATCCTGAATTGTACCCCACATCTTTAAAATAAAAAATAAAAGAGTGAGTAGTCCTGGGTTATTGTTGTTGTTGTTGTTGTTGTTGTTGTTGTTGTTGTTGAGTCAGAGTCTCACTCTGTTGCCCAGGCTAGAGTAAAGTGGCACACTCAAGGTCACCGCAGTGTCGACTCACTGGGCTCAATCCTTCCACCTCAGCCTTCCAAGTAGCCAGAATTACAGGCACACACTACCACACCCAGCTAATTTTTTATTTATTGTAGAAATGAGGTCTCATCAAGTTGCTCGGGCTGGTCTCGAGCCCAGGGAGCTTAGGCAATCCACTTGTCTGGGCCTCCCAAAGTGCTAGGATGACAGGCGGAGTCACCGAGCCCAACTAGTCCAGGTTTTTAATCTAGTGAGTCTGGTGATCGAGTCACAGAGTAGCCTTGAGTACTTCTATGACTTAGCATGACAGAATACAGGCTCAAATTTGCTGTTTGATTAATAGATGGGTGAATGAATAAAGAGAGAGATAGTCAACAAAAACTACTTTTATCATATGCTTTGCTTAAGAGAGCTCAAGAAATAGTCAATCAATTAATTAGTTAATTAATTGGAAGGTAGTCAGGGGCAGGTTACTCATAAGCCCCAGTGACTCAGGGATAATTGTAATTTTTCTTCACATCTCAAAGCACTGCTCAAATAACCTTTGCTTTTCCTAATGAACAATTTTGAGATTTTTCCAAATATTTACTGGCCAAAAATGTCAGCATCTTTTCCACAACTTGGCCAGAATTATAATGTGCAGTAAGAAGAGCAGGCTAATTTTTAAAATGGAGTGTAAGAGGTTTTCCCTGTGGAAGACTGGATCACCTCGATAGTTCTTGACTCTTAGTGATTGATGTAAAAAACTATTTTAAGTTGAAAATACAGACATGGAAACAAAAATTCCATTTTATATTGTCCTCAGCATCAAGAGAATTAGGAATTCTTACCTACTATGTTTTGGCTTCCCACGTCTTCCCTTACTGACTCCTTCTGTATCAGTTTCATTCCAAGTTTAAAGCTAGAGGACACAAACCATTTTGTAAGCAACTGTAAAAATATACATTTTTGTTTCTTGTTTTTCTACTAGTAAAGCGATTCAATAAACCATAAGCACCTATGCTAAAAAGTAAAAAGACAAAAAGAAAGAAAATACAGACATTTATCTTTTCGTATTCACATTAGCCATTAGCCACAACAATATGCCTAATCTTCTCTATTGTAGACCCTTAAGATAAGTATCATTATCGGAAATAGACCAATGGTATTTTGACTCATTCTTCTTCCCCTTTTTAGCTTGCAGTTGTTTTGAATATTGAGACTTCCTAGTACAAACCTGAGTCCATCTTTAAGACATGGCATTCTTTCAGTTACTAGAAATAGTTATGAACCTTTTGTGCTACCTTTAAGTATCTGTGGGATTATTGGATATTATGTCTGAAAAATGAAGTTCATGTGCATAGCAGTGTATTACTTATTTGTCTCACCAACACATTGAAAATGACTACTGGAATGAGCTATAAAACTACAATATAAGCCATACCATGGGTGGTAGCACCCAAAAAAGCATATTTCCTTTCAAGTCTAATCACTCTAATCATAAAATGATTTGCTCTGAATTGTTTTCCGTATAACAGATAGGAATGTTTTCCAAGAGAATATTCTATTATTAAACAAAGACCACTGAAACTTTGAATTGGTTTCTGCTATTGGATTTTGATATACATTCTTAATTCAATTAGGTTTTCCTGCCCTTATTAAGAAAGTACTATAGGCTAATCTTTTTTAATACTGAGAACTTATTTGTGTTGCAGTATAAAGGTCCATTTACATATTAAGAGTCAACTCAAAGACTAAGGATGTTGTGGCTCTTTTATCTCTATGGAGTCTAGAGCTGAACTGTCCAGTGTTATAGCCACCAGCCAAATATAGCTATTTACATTTAAACTTAATTTAGTTAAAACTAGACAAAATTAAACGTTCAGTTTCTCAATCACAGTAGTCACACTTCAAGTGCTCTAGAAATGAATATGGCTACTGTATTGAACAGCACAGTTTCCATCAGTGCCAAACATTCCACTGAATAGCACTCATCTAGGGTGACCAACAAAGATATCTCAGATATAGCAGACTTAACTGATGCTGCAGGGTCAGTCACATGGTGGTGAATTCATCTCTGTAAGTTCAGTAGATTGGAAGGAGATGTATTTACCCTGAATGACATAGAGTCTTCCATAGTCAATTACTTGCATGTCACTATTATTTTGTCCCTGCTGTACGTCCACTGTTTCCATTAACTCTTTGTTTTTCAAATGTGTCTTTAAGAATGGCGGCACACTGTCTGGTAGGGGATAAGGAGAGAAAGGAAAAAGGATTAGAGGGCATACTGATGTCTAAGCAATAAAACCCTGGTATTTGGGGTTTTAGAAGTTCTCACATTGTAAGAAGTTCTAAAGTTACAGTTTAGAAAAAGAAGGAGCCTTTACAGAGGTGATTTCTGCTTTTTCTGGCAAACCTTCACTTCCTGGTTCAAAGAAAAGACGTGTATAAATGAGGCCCACAAGACTTCTCTGACATCAAATCGCTCTTACAGCACAACATCTTGATAAGTTAAGTGTAAATGAACCAGAAACATATGGATTAAATTTCCCCTATGATAGAAAGAGGTTAGAAAAATTGTGGGGGAAGAGTGCATGGAAAAATGCATTTAGGGGCTTGCAGGGTCTTCGGTGCTTAAAACGCAGAGCGTATCATTTTGTTGGAGGCAAAACGTAAAGTAGAATTAATCGCCTCAGCTCTATTACTTGTGCAAAGCGTCTACGGAAAATTGGAAATTACGTTTAGGTTTTTCTTTTAGTGGATAGAACCGTAATCTGGGTTGAGAGAGAACATGAGCTTATACCCAACACAATGGTGAGAAAAAAAGGAAATGTGGAGGCATGTGGGGTAGTGTGGCTGGTTCCTTTCCTGTGCCAGTGAGCAGGAGTCAGTGCCCTGGTTCATGAGGGCCACATAGAAGAAGCAATTTGTGAAAGGCAGCCCTCTCTATATTTGTATATGCCAACGGGGACTTTTCTGCCTTCTTGGGAGCCACTGAAAGGTTTGAAGCTGGGGAAGTGACATGGTCAGATCACTCTGGTAGCTCTGGAGAATGTGGATATTGTGAGCGAGAGACTTGAATGAAGGAAACTAGGTGAGGAAGACTACACAAGAGATTATGAGGTCTGGAAAGCAGGAGAAAATGAGAAATATTCAGGAAAAAAGATTGTTAAGGATGGTGGTCCACTTGATTTGGAAGATGGAATGAGAAAATGAGGCAGGAATTAAGAAAGTTGCTCTAAGTTGCACAACTTTTCACATTCACCTCTTTTTATTTCAAAGTTTCTGACTTACCTAAACCAATCAACTAAGGATAGCCATTCATTCATTCATTCATTTGATCATTGCTAAGTATTCATCAGTACATACTATGTGCCAGATACTGTGAGGTGCTTGAGACAATGATGCTTAGTTTAGGGCTGATTGTTGTTGCAGCAGGGAGATTAGCTCACTAGTATCTTATGTATTATGCTCCAAAATCATTCCTGTGGAGACCAGATAATCACAGAAACTTGAACTACTCACACTGCAGCTGCACTCATATTCAGAACCTTTGCTGTTATACTTTGGCTTAAGGTCTCTGAAGAAACTTGAGTTGAAGGAGAGCTGCCTGCTTTTCTAAATCAGTTTGTCTGTCTCTCGTGAGCCATTGACCAGAGTCATTTGGCAGGCAGCAGTAGGCTACATTAGAGGAAATTGCCACTGTTAATACTTACAGGCCCTTATAAATCATTATCTCTGTGCAAGGTCTTAGACTATGATGCACCAAGTCAAGCTATTGCCCCAAAGAAGCAACTTATTCTTTCATAAGGACAATATATTCCCTTATATGGCTAACAGAAGTTACAACAATTCCATCCATGGATGGCCTTGGCCAAGAAAATAAAGCATCTGTTTTTCTTCCAATTCAATATCATGTGGCTTAATGAATTCTCTCCTGATGAAAGCTTGTTTAAAATAAGGGTATGGGGAGGGTGAAGGCAGGAAATGTTAGAATGACTTCCCAGAACTTATTGCACTGACCCATGTATTGACACAGAGAAAACGTGGTAGAGCTAGAATTTAAACTGAGGTCTATTTACCTCCTAAATCCATGTTCTTTCCAAACCACCACTATTTGTGGAGTTGAGGATAAGTGAGACTCATTAATCAAGTTAATCACTTCTCCTCCAAATTGCCTTGACCAACAGGTGCCACAGAGAGAGAGAGAGAGAGAGAGAGAGAGAAATAACAGTCTGCGAACCAGAGTAAAGAAACAAAAATTTGTCAAGTCACCCCTGAAAGCCAAAGACCACAATCCACTAAAGTACTTATAATACGGGTGAAGCTTACACATAAAAGACATGATGACCTCCAAATATATAATACATTGGCTGAGAAATTGATGATGTGGAGATTCTTGACTGGGACTTGCCATGTTTTCCGCGCTTTGTGAAGGATTATTACTTTTGTGTTATTGTCAGCTATCAAGTGCTGTGTTCATATGCACCGAGCTCATGTTACCTATGTGTCTTCTGTAAGGAGAATAAACTAATTTTTTTCTTTCCAAAAAAGGAATGCTAGTGAACATTAAAGATATATTTACCTTAATGAAGTCTTGTTATTTTTTTCTGTCTTATGACTTCCAAGGGCTGGCCATTGTTTTCAGGAAAAAAAAAAAGAGTAAGTTCCTTGGAGAGACATACCTCCTCAGGAATCGGCCATATAATACAGAGAAAGTAGGTCCTAGTGATAACACCAAGCTCTGGAAATAGCTTGAGTTCGAGCCTAGGCACAGCCGGTTTCCTGTTGTGTAAACTTGGTCAAGTCACATGGTCTGTCTGTATCTCAGTTTCCTCTTCTGAATTATGGGAAAAGTAATAGTTCTACCACATCAGGTTGTTTGAGGATTAACTGATTTGCCATATTTAAGGTCTTAAAACAGTGTCTGGCACATAGTCCAGAAATGTCAGCTGCTACCCTTTTCTTTCCCTGCTGCCTCACCTATTATTCTGTGTGAGACCAAACTGCTTTTTGTCAATGCTAGTCTGAAGTTGCTATTTCTTTCTGATACATGTTAATTCTTTTTAAATTCAGTAAAAATATATACTTTTTTAAAAAACAAAAGGTTTTATTTGAATATATCTCCATGTTCATAATAGAAATTTTCTTTGTATTTTTTAAACTTTGTATCATTTTTATGTTTTTAACCTTTTGTTCGAGTATAGAGAAATCCTTTTAATACATGTCTTGCTCAACTTCTATTATTTCTACTTCCACTAACTACTGCCACTTCTGTTAGCTACCATTTTTGGGGAGCTCACTATATGTCAGGCACTGGGCCAAGGGCTTCACATGCATTATCTACTTTAAATCTTATAACAGTTCTAAGAGCTAAGTATGATTCATTCACTTCCTTCATATTTATTCGAGGCTGACTTTGTGCATGTCAATGTTCTAGGCACTGAGAATACAGCAGTGAGTGAGACAAAGTTCCTGTCTTTGTGGAGTCTCCATTTTGGTAACTTCTGTTGACACCACTTTAAAAAGGTATCTGAGTCTCGTGCAATTCACAGAGTGCCAGACGTAGCAACCAGACCCAAGGCTAATGAATTCTAACTCTCATGCACAGTCACCTTTTCAAAGTGCCATTGAAAAATTTTAGTTTCTTTCAGTTTTTATTTCCTCCTTTTCATTCCCAACACACTTCATTCCCTGTTTGGAGATCTAGAGGGTTCTAAGGAAGTTGATTCTATCTTAGCTCCAGGGATAGAGAATGATAAACTGTCCATGCCTCTAACTCTGCAGACCACAGAGATTGGCTCAACGGTGGAAACATGACATGAATTTGTCAAATCAGCGTGCCTTCCTTTATCTTCCCTTGGCTTGCAGAGAAAAAAAGATGCTCTTTATTCCCATGGATAGCATAATGTCTGTACATGAAGCCTAAAACTGCTACAGCTAATTTCGCCTCCATGAGGGTAGACAGGATGGTAATGAAGTCAACTCACGGAGAAAGGCAAAACCAGGAGAATTATAGAGAAAAAATTTAGTGTCCTAATGACATCATGAACCTCTGGTTCAAATTATGCCTGGAGCTCCCATATATCTGAACTTGTAAGAATTACAAGGCAATGATTTCCTTTCATCTTTAACCAATTTGATTTTATTCATCTGTGTCTTCACTGTTGTTTTGTTTTGTAACTAAAAACATCTTACATGATAGACAAAACAGAGGTCAGTGCCTGTTCTTCTCCTTGTTCCCACTCATTATTGTCATCTTTCCATCATTTCATCCTCACTTATCCTTATTTTAATTTACTTTCTTCTCTTCTCTTTCCTACTTACCCACCATTTTATTCTCCCAAAATTCATAAGACTCTGATCATCACTACTGGTACATTAATAGATACCATATTGAGATCCCAAAATACTTATTTCATAAAAATATGTTAAGGTTGGAAAGGACTTTGAGAGACTATGTTTTCCAGTCCCTTCCTTACTGGGGGGGAAGGGTGCTCCTCTTGGTGAGGGGACAGGTTGATGACTGGGTTCTTGTGTTCATTTTTGGAAAGAATTCACACACAGGCACACAGAGATTGAGAATAAGCAAGTAGCTTATTAAGCAAATAGTACACTTTCAAGAGAGGAGAGCAAACAGAAACAGAAAGCTGTTACTTTTGCACCCAACTATTATTGAGCCATAACTTTTATTCCTAGGGA
Organism: Tarsius wallacei; assembly: GCA_963574415.1. Lineage (NCBI taxonomy): Eukaryota > Metazoa > Chordata > Mammalia > Primates > Tarsiidae > Tarsius > Tarsius wallacei. The sequence continues at coordinate 12,188 of CAUYQG010064637.1, read as the reverse complement.
TACTGAGGGGTGGGTTTTGGGGTGATCTTTTGCTAGAAGTGGGTAGTCTTAGGACTGGGATACAATTATTCCACCCTCATGTAGAGAGGGGAAGTTTTAGGCCTTATTGGAGTATACTGGTACCATCATGGTGTCAGGTATATGATGGGAGTGGGAGGATTCCCAGGATACTTTTATGCTAATAGTATTTTAATAAAGATAACAGTAGGTCATGACTATCTTAAGTCAACCTTGGCTATTGATGCATGTACTCCAGATGGTATCTAATCTAGTTCCTCCCTTGGTGGGTGGCTCCTGATCATGGATAGATGGACTACAGTGCTACAGGTGTATCTGATAAGATTCTAACAATTAGGTAGGGTTGAGGTTTTCTATAACTAGACTGTCTTGGTTGCATACATGGGTTGCTCCAGCTGCTAGACATCAATGAGCTTGTAACTCTCCTAGAGCCCTAAAGCTTTCCTAGTCTAACCTGCCTACTGCATCACTTCCTCCAGGCAAGTGAGCTGTCATTATTCTCACAAGGCAGATGAAGCCCAGGCATACTAAACAACTTGTTCAAACAGGTTAACATTACACTGGGAGGCGGGGGAATCAACCCAAAATGAGAGGGTCAGAGAATCATAGTATTCAATTGCTATGAAGATTTCAACCCACTCATTTGATACTTGTGGAAGCTGAGTATTGATAAGGTATAGTGACATGCCAGCATTCACATTGCTAATCGGTGGCAGACCTCGGGCAAACACGTAAACTTTCTGAGTCCCTCTCTGGTGTTATTTCTACTATATTAAACTGTTTCTGCCTTTTTAGTCCTGTTTAAAACATGTTAGGTAATTATTGAAATTAGAGTGCCATATCTGAGGAGATGAAATGCTCTATCAAAATGATTTATTAAATCCCTACATTGTCTTCTCTGCAGCAGATGTGTTCATTCATAATACAGAACCCTAAAACTTAGAAACAACTTTAACCTCAAATCTATAATACTTTCCTACATTTTGATGAAGTCAGTTGCTTTACACAAAAACAATTCCTAACTAATTTTTAGTATACTATTTTCTTCCTTTCTTAAAATTAATTCTCTAGCATTTGTGGTGGGGAAGGGGTTTGGGCACTAAAGTCATTTCTCCACCACTGCTCTTACACAGAACAAGTCTAGATTTTTGTTATAAAAGACTTACCAAGTTAAAAATAAAACAAAACAAAACAAAACAATTACTTAGGAAATTTCTTGTCATTATAGCTTTTGAAACCTAGTTTCAATTTTTTTTAGCATTCGTGTCCAGAAACAGTGTAATCCCATGTCACCCAAACAGGTATATTTCCAGCCCAGTGGACTAGTTCTGATGCCACCAAATTGCTGAAGTTCCCCTCTTCGTGTTTACATTTCTTTCAGGTTCAGACTTAACTGTTCAACTCTCCATTCTCCCTTCATCTGAGACTAACACAGCCATGGGTCAAAAATGTTTATCTGATCTTCCTTCTAAGGCCATAGCTCTCTGTTCTCTGACCAGGGTTTTGAGAGGGGAAGGGAGACTTCTTTCCTCACAGTCTTCCCAAGTGTTTTTCACATTTGACAATGTTCTCTAATGAAACAAGTTTTAATATACACAATTATATCAGCCAGGATTTTTGTTATGATTCCATATACATACGTATATACATATATATTATATGTGTATATATATAAAACTCCAAATTCTCAGTTAAATGAAGCAAGAAGGGTTTTTTTTTTTTTTTACATTTTTTCTCACTCATGCTGCACATGCAATGTGGTTCATCTGGAGATGCCCCTCTGTCCTCATTGTACATATTCACCACCCAGACTGAATAGGGAGCTTGATGTCATTGTGGCAGGGGAAAAAGAGACTTTCTAGAAGATGTAACATCAGCAGATACTCCAGCCCCAAGGTGACACATACATCATTGTGTTCAAATTTATTGATCAGCGCTCTCTCTCTCTCTCTCTCTCTCTCTTTCTCTTTCTCTCTCTCTAATTTACCTTCTAAGTACACTATATTTTTCAATCTAAAAAAAATTTATTGGTCAAAGAATGTCAAATGGCCACACCTAATTACAAGTGGAGTGAAAGAGCAAGACAGCCATGATATGAATGCATAACTCTAAAGACCTAAAGTCTACCACTGCAACATTTAAATGACAACATCTCTGGAAAATAAGCATGGATTGAGTAAGGAAAGAGGAAGAAGAGCAGGAAGACTAATGAATTTTGAGAATCTTCCTTGTGGTGCCTACATATTGTTGTTTTCTCTACTGCCTAGACCCTTCAGTGACAGCCATATGACCTAGGAAGGGGCAGAACCAAATATTTACCTGACTACTTAAAACAGACTTGTGTTCACTGGGAAATGGAGAGAGGTTGGGAACTCAACTGGACAAGTTCCAAACATTTAAGTAGCCAGTAAGAATCTCTACGAATTAGCTGCTGCTTATCTCATTTTCTTTGCTCTTTGCTACACTCTATCCAAATGAAAATTCTTGAGTCCCTTTTTCTTCATTATTATTATTACATTGTTATTTTTTATTATTCTAATCTTCACTAACCATTTTCTTTAATAAACAAGGCTTTTTTTTATTCATCAACTGAATGAGTACATTAAGTTCAGTCTTCTGCAACTGAACGTGTTCTTTCCAACCTAACTTTTTACTTCATATATCTGCCTTCCATAAAGCACTTTAGAACTGTCTAGATTATCCTTAATCTATCAGCATTAAAAGCAAATACTTTTGAATATCACATCTTTAAATTGAAGAAGGCCTAAAGTTTATGGATAAAATTCAATGCCTTTCCATCACCGGTAAAGGTGACTATCTGAAAAAGCTTTTTCTGACATTTTCTTGACCTTAATACAGATCTTTTAATCTTTGGAGATCTATATAAATTAAAAACATATGTGCAAATCATAGCCTTAGTGACAAATCATGTTATGTCAATTAGTTATTTTCTTTAGGCAGTGCTCAAGTAATGTTGGTGTCCAGCTTTTCTGGTAGAAACACTACTTTTTTTTTTTTTTTTTTTTTTTGCCCAATCTTCAAAATGGAAAATCCATTTCTAAAATTAATTTTTAGTTTGAAAAATTAGAAATCATTTGGTATGGCATCATGGATTGGAAGCAACTTAGTCACTTATATTTTTCAAACTCTCTTCATATAGAAACACCTGTCCATTATAAAAGAGAAATAGACATCCCCCTTTCTGAAACTCTTCTAGTAATGGAGAACTTACTAACTCACACATCTAGTCCATTCTTTTTTGGTGAAACTGAAGACAGGAGGCAGGGTATAATGTTGAAATGGATTGAAAAGTCACAATACTTATATAAAAGCAAAATGTATCTTTGTGTGCCTCCACACATTAACTTAAACTCTCCTCTCTTTTTTGGCACATATAGAACAGGTCTGAGATACTTCTTTTACATTTACTTTTCACATAGTTGAAGTTGGTTGTCATGGTCCCTAAGCTTATTTTCATAAGCTTATTATGTCAAGAGTCTTCAGATGTTCTTATATGAGATGAATTCATTTTTACTGTTCTCCTTTGGATATCGTTATTTGTCACTGTCACTCCTTAGGGCATAGTGCTGCATGTGTGAATCTTCTATTACTGGAATCTCACAAAACGCTGCATGATGAGCTACTCCTCATCATACCTGGAGTGCATGTAACTTAGCCAAACTGAGTCTAAGTATGCCTTAGGTACATTTTTGTGGGCAAATAGGAAATAGAGCCACTCATTTGTTCCAAAAGTGATGTGAAGTTGTATGCATTCTGAGTGTAAGTATACAAATAAAATACAGATAATAGGAATATGTGTCTGAGTCTCGTAAAGATCAGAATGTCTTCAAGACAGAATAACTCTAGTAGTCAGATGATATCTCTGATAACTTCATTATTTCTCCCATTAAAAGCAAACATCAATTCACGCTTACTTTGGTGTTCTCTTCCATTAATATGACTCAGTACTTCTACTTTTCTTTTTGTACCAGAATCAACTGAATAACTGTATCTTCATATCTACTGTTCAAATTGCCATGGGAATCTATTTGTTCATAAAATTATCATTCTCTATTGGACATATCTCTTGAACCAATGCATATTATTGACTATAGATTGCCTTTCTTTGGGTTGGATGGCCACCCTTCAGCCAATTATACATGGTGAAGAGAGAGCTGAGACATGTGATAAAATTTTTATTTTATTTTAAAGTTGTAGGCTACATACCAGGATTGCATACATAAGTGGTTTAGGTACTGGTGAAGTTGGGTCTCCGGATGGACCTCATTTTTCCTGGATTAGGATTAGGCACCCTTATTAATGTCATGTACCACCCCCCCACCCCCCATCAGCAGTGTCCTGCTATTGCCAATCCCTTTTTTGTAGCATTATGGTAGGTGTTCAGGGTCCATTTATGAATGAGAACATGTGGTACTTAGTTCTTCGTTTCTGTAATAGATAACCGACTATGATAGACTCCAAATCCATCCAAGATACTGGGAAATCCAAAGTTTTGTCCTTCTTTGTGGCTGCATAATTTCCCATTGTGTATATGTACTACATTTATTTTATCCAGTCCAGTTTCCATGGGCAGCACAGTTGGTTCCATGTTTTTGCTATTGTGAATAGTGCTGCAATAAACATGCATGTGCAGGTAACTTTTTTAAATGGAATTTGAGTTTCTCTGGATATGTTCCCAGAAGAGGGATCGCTAGGTCAAATGGAAGATCAATTTCTAGTTCTTTTAGAAATTGCCACATGTTTTCCATAGAGGTTAAACTAGTTTGCACTCCTACCAACAGTGTAGAAGCATTCCCTTTTCTCTGCATCCTCGCCAGCATCTGTTGTTTTTTGTTTTATTAATGATGGCTGTTCTTACTGCCCACCTTACTGGGTTAGGTGGTATCTCAAAGTGGTTTTGATTTGCATTTCTCTGATGATTAGTAAGGCTGAGCATTTTTTCATGTGTCTGTTGGCTGCTCGTGTATCTTCTTTGAGAAGTGTCTATTCATGTCTTTGCCCATTTTTTAACGAGGCTGTTAGTTTTTTTTTCCTTTTGGCACATTTGTGTTCCTTGTAGATCCTGGATGATAGGCATTTGTCAGATATAGAGTTGGCAAATATCTTTTCTCATTCTGTGGTCTGTCTCCTCAGTCTTTTGATGGTTTCTTTTGCTTTGCAGAAGCTTTTCAGTTTGATGAGCTCCCACTTGTCTATCTTATCTCCTATGGCATGGGCATCTGTGGTTTTTATCAGGAATTGTTTGCCTATTCCAATTTCCATAAGGGTATATCCTGTGTTTTCTAAGATTAATGTAATTTGAAGTTTTACATTTAGATCTTTGATCCATTTGGAGTTGATTTTTATGTATGGAGATAGGTAAGAATACTGTTTCATTCTTCTGTATGTGGTCAGCCAGCTTTCCCAGCACCATTTACTGAATAGGTTCTCCTCTCCCTAGTGGTTGATGGTGGAAGCTTTCTCAAAGATCAGTTGGTTGAGAAATTGAGATTTCCTTCTGGAATCTCTATTCTGTTCCATTGGTCTATATGCCAATTCTTGTACCAATACCAGGCTTTTTTTTTTAAATTATTGAAGTCTTATAATAAAGTTTAAAGTCTAGGAGTGTGATCGTTCCAACTTTTTTTCGTTTGCTGAGGATTGTTTAGGTTATTCGTGTCATTTTTGTTTCTCTTTCTTTTGTTTTTAATTTTTATTTTAAAGATGTAGGGTGCAATTCAGGGTTAGGCATACAAATGGTCATTGTTCAGGTAAAGTTTGGGCCTGACTTTGGTCCCCGCTTCACCTGGATTGAGATCAGGTACCCTTACTGATGAAATATGACCGCCCCCCCACCCCCCGCCAGCAGTTTCCCACTACTGCTGATTCCTTTCTTGTAGTGTTATGATAGTTGTTCAGGGTCTGCTTATGAGTGAGAACATGTGGTACACAGTTCTTTGTTTCTGTGATAGATCACTGAGTATTACAGACTCTAAATATATCCAAGTTGATGCAAACTTCATAATGCTGTCCTCCTTTATGGTTGCATAATATTCCATCCTGTATATGTACCACATTTTTAAAATCCAGTCCAGTTTCCATGGGCAGCACAGTTGGTTCCATGTTTTTACTATTGTGAATAATACTGCAATAAAGATGTGTGCACAGGTATCCTTTTTTGTAGACTGATTTGAGTTCCTTTGGGTATAGTCCCAAAAGGGGGATTGCTGAGTCATATGGGAGGCCAATTTTTAGATCTTTTAGGAATCACCACACTGTTTTCCACAGAGGTTGTATTAGTTTACACTTTCACCAACAGCATAGAAGTGTTTCCTTTTCCCCACATGCTCTCCAGCATCTGTTGTTTTTTGAGTTATTGATAATGGCCATCCTGACTGGAGTTAGGTGTTATCTCAGTGTGGCTTTAATTTGCATTTCTTTGATGACTAGTGAGGCTGAGCTTTTTTCATGTATCTGTTGCCTGCACATGTGTTTTCTTTTGAGAATATAAATTTCTATATTGTTGTTTCCAGGTCTGAGAAGAATGATGCTGGTAATTTAATGGGTATTGCGTTAAATCTGTAGATTGCCTTGGGTAGGATTGACATCCTAACCATGTTGATTCTTCCAATCCACGAGTATGGAATATTTTTCCAACTATTTGTATCATCTTTGATTTCTTTGAGCAATCTTTTTTAGTTTTTGTTGTAAAGGTCTTTCACATCTCTGGTTAGGAAGATGCCATAGTATTTCATTTTTGTTGGGGCTATTGTGAAAGGGATTGTGCTTTTTATTTGGTTCTCTGCCTATTTATTGTTGGTGTATAAGAATGTGACTGTCTTTTGCGCATTGATTTTGTACCCTGAGACTTTGACAAAGTCCTTCATAAGTGCAAGAAGATTTTTGACAGATTATCTTGGATTTTCAAAGTATAGAAACATATCATCAGCAAAGAGGGATAGCTTGACTTCTTTTTCTATCTGGATACCCCTAATTTTCTTCTCTTGCCTGATTGCTCTAGCTAGGACTACCAACACGATGTTGAACAAGAGGGGGGAAATTGGGCAGCCTTGACTTGATCTGGTTTCAAGGGAAATGCTTCCAATTTTTGTCAGTTTAACAATTTGTTGACTATGTGTTTATCGTAGGTATGTTCCCTCAATGCCTAGATGTTCAAGAGTTTTTTTATCAAGAAGGGATGCTGAGTTTTATTGAAAGCTTTTTCTGTGTCTAATGATATAATCATGTGATTCCTATTTTTACATCTGTTGTTGTATTTAATTACATTTATGGTCTTGCAGAAGTTGAACCAGCCCTGCATCCCAGGGATGAAGCCTACTTGGTCATGGTAGATGATTTTTGAGACATGTTGTTGGATTCGATTTGCTAGAAACTTGAGTATTTTTGCATATATGTTCATTAGAAATATTGGCCTGTAGTTCTCTTTCTTTTCTGGATTTTTACCTGGTTTGGAAATCAGTGTGGTGTTAGCTTCATAAAATGATTTGCAGAGGGTTCTATCTTTCTCGATTGCTTGGAATACTCTCAATAGGATTGATATCAGCTCCTCCTTGTATGTTTTGTAGAACTCCACTGGAAAGCTGTCTGGTCCAAGACTTTTTGTGGGAAGTTTTCTTATGACAGAGTCGATTTCCTGGGTTGTTACTGGTCTAGTTAATGTCTCAATTAGTTCTTGTTTCAACCTTGGGAGGTTATGTGATGTCAGAAATTTTTCCATTTCATTTAGGTTTTCAATTTTTTCTATAATCTCTGATAATTTTTTGTCTTTCTTCGAGGTCCATTGTGATTTGATCTTTTGCATTTCTGATTCTGATTAGTTAGCCTTTTTCTCTCTTTTTTCTTGGTCAATCTGGCTAAGGGTCTGTTAATCTCATTTATGGTTTCAAAGAACTAGTTTTATGGTTTTTTGCTGACATTTTTCTCTTCTATGTCCTGTACTTGGGCTTTTACTTTGGTGATCTGGATTCTTCTGCTTAAGTTAATGTTTTGGTGGTCCTGTATTTCCAGCTCCCTTAGGTGATTTGTTAAGCTGTTAACTTGTAATCTTTCCATTTTCTTGATGTGTGTTCATAAAGAAATGATTTCACCTTCTAAGTATTGCTTTCATGATATCCCAGAGGTTTGGGTAAGATGTGTCTTTATTTTCATTTGTTTCCAGGATCTTTTAATTTATGCTTTGATTTCTGGGTTGACCCAGGAGTTGTTCAGTATCAGGCTATTTAGTGTCCCTATCCTTATGGGTTTGGGGATAGCTTTGTTGGTTTTAATATTTGTTTTTATTCCACTGAGGTCTGAGAAGGCGCATGGCAATATTTTAATCTTATGGAATTTGTTTATGCTTGATTTATGTCCAAGGATATTGTCAGTCTTTGAGTACACTCCATGTGGTAAAGAGTAGAATGTATATTCCGTGGTCTTTGGGTGGAGTGTTCTGTAGATATCTATTAAGTCCATTTGGTCAAGTGTCAAGTTGAGGTTCTGGATCTCCTTGCTGATTTTTTGCCTCAATCTATCTAGGGTTGTTAGTGGGATATTTAAGCCCGCAACTATGATAGTGTTTGAATCAGTGTCTTTATTTAGTTTACCTGGAAGCTGCTTTACAGAGGTTGGTCCTCCTAAGTTGGGTGCATTTATATTTAGGATGGATATTTCTTGTTGATGGATTGAAACTTTTATAATTATATAGTGACCTTTTGTATTTTCTTTAATTTTTGATTGCTTAAAAGATATTTTGTCTGATACTAAGATCACAACTCCTGCTTTCTTTTGTGTTCTGTTTGCCTGAAAAATGACTTTCCATCCTATTACTTGGAGTCTGTGAGTGTCCATTCTGATAAGATTATTCTCCTGAAGACAGCATATTGGTGCAGCATTTCTTTTTATCCTGTTTGCCAGCCTATGTTATTTCAGTGGTGCATTCAGTCCATTCTCATTCAAGCTAATTAATGAGATGTGAAAGTTTTATCCCTGTCATGAGGTTCTTATAGGGTTTGCTGTTGTTTGTTGATTTGTTTGATAGTTTTATTTTGATTTTTTGGTTGATATGTGTATGTTTTCAATCTTTTTCTTTATTCTTGTGAAGAGTGTGGTCATTCCTTTTTTTTTTCTTTCTTTCTTTCTTCTGTGCTTAATACTTTCTTAAGCATTTCTTGTAGAGCTGGTGTGGAGGTGGTGTAAACTCTTAGGGATTGAATGTCTGGGAAAGATTTTAATTCTCCATTGCTTATGAAACTTAGCTTAGCTGGGTAGGAAATTCTTGGTTGGAATTGTTTATCTTTGAGAACTTTGAAGATTGGGCTCCAATCTCTTCTAACCTGTAGTATTTCTGTAGCTAAGTCCACTGCTATTCTAATTGGTCTTCTCTGGTAAGTAGTCTGACTTTTCTCTTGCTGCCCTTAGGATTTATTACTAAATACTTACTTTGTATAAGCAGATTACTATGTGTCCAGGAGTTGATCTCATCTGATGTCTTGCAGGGGTTCTTTGAATCACTTGTGTTTGAATGGCCATGTCTCTGATGATATGAGGGAAGTTTTCTTGGATAATTTCATGCAATGTTTCTCTATGTGCCTCAAGAATGCCAGTTAATCTTAGGTTCAGCCTCTTGATGTAATCAAACATCTCTTGGATGATTTGTTCCATCTTTTTATGCTTCTTTTCTATGTTTTTAACAGTTTGGGTTAGTTCCATATTTTGGTCCTCAAGCTCTGAGATTCTTTCTTCTGCTTTGTTAATTCTGCTTTCCATGCTTGTCAGTTTGTTATTTATGTCACTTACTGTGTTCTTTATTGCTGTCATCTCAGTTATCAACTGCTTCATTCTCTTCTTTTGTCTGTCCTCATTTCTATCATTCTCTTTATTAATATCTTGATCTCTGTGTTTGTGGTTTGAACCAGTCATTCTGGGGACTCTTCATTGTTTGAGTTTCAAAGTCTGTATTCTCAAGTGCTAACTTCCCAGGGGTCTTCTGCATGGGACCTGGGTTCTTTCTTTGATTCTTCTTCATTTGTGATGGTTTTCCTCCCCCTCCCCCCTTCTTTAATTCCGTTGCTCCATGATGAAGGGATAGCTTTCAGTTCTCTCTGCTCAATGCCCTATTCTTCCATATGGAGATCCCCTCAATTTGTTCAGTTTTAAAGCTGGACTAGGGATGAGGGGCTGTGCTTTTTGCAGTTTTGAGATTTGATTAAGGTGTGATGGGAAGTCTGTAGTTCAGAAGTTATCAGCAGATCACAGTACCCACTGACAAGTGTTGAGTCCTCTGGAACCCTTTCCCCACCACCTTACAATCTGTTCATGTGGTGGGGGCGTATGCATGCCCCCTGCAAGCAAAATGAGATGAGTAAAAGGGGAAGAATAGAAAAAGGAAGAAAGGAGACTAAAGGAAGATGAAGACAAAGGAGAATGAGAAGGCAAACAGGCACACCAGCTAATGAATAACAAACAAACAGTAAAAGAAGAAAAAGAAAAACATACAAAGAAACAAACATGGAAACAAACAAACAAGAAAACGTATGATGCGTTCACCCTCAAAAATACCCATACACAAATATAAAAGCTAAAAATCACCAGTAAAAAACAACAAGTACTAAAACATAAATAAAGAGAAAAGAAAGAAAAAGGGCTCTCTCTGTGGTAGTTTATGGTACTTCAGTTTCCATAAACTGGCTGCCAGTATGGTAAGGAACAGGCCCTGATCTCCAGGCCCTCCCTTCCACTCTCAGTACAGGCTGATTGGGTGACTCTTAGCCCCACAGACTGCTGTGGGAGGAGAGCAAATCAGATTCCAATTCACCCAACTCGTCCCCTGCTGCTGCTGCCACCAAGTCCCCCACTCAGATCTGATGTGTCTGTACCTGGTCCAGCGTGGAGGTTGAGCATCCAGCTCTCCTTGTCCCAGAAGGGTGCTAAGATCACCTCTGGGTCTCAGGTTGGAGGCTGAACAGAACCAGGGGGATGGGCAATGCAGGTCTCTGCCCTGTCCCAGGATAGAGAAAATGGCAGCAATCAGGGTAACTCCAGATTTCCTCATCATGCTTTCTCCATGGTTCCCTCTGCTAGTGCCCAGTGTTTTTGTTCCCATATGAATTTCTGTATTGTTGTTTCCAGTCTGAGAAGAATGATGATGGTAATTTCATTGGTATTGCATTGAATCTGTAGATTTCCTTAGGTAGGATGGACATCTTACCAATGTTGATTCTTCCAATCCATGAGCATGGAACATTTTTCCATTTGTTTGTGTCTTCTTTAATTTCTCTGAGCAGTGTTTTGTAGTTTTCATTATAAAGGTCTTTCATTTCTCTGGTTAGGAAGATGCCAAAATATTTCTTTTTTTGTGGCTATTATTAATGGGATTGTATCTTTTATTAGGTTTTCTGCCTATTTTTTGTTGGTGTATAAAAAATGCAATTGTCTTTTGCACATTGATTTTTATACCCTGAGACTCTGCTAAAGTTCTTTATCAGTGCAAGGTTTTTGATAGATTCCTTTGGATTTTCCAGGTATAGGATTATATGGTCCACAAAGAAGGATAGCTTAACTTCCTCTTTTCAAATTTGCATCCCCTTGATAGCCTTTTCTTGTATGATTGCTCTAGCTAGGACTTCCAACCTATGTTGAACAGTAGGGGTGAGACTCGGCAGCCTTGTGTTGTTCTGGTTTTCAGGAGAAATGCCTCCAATTTCTGTCCATTTAGTAATATGTTGACTGTGAATTTATCATAGATGTCTTTTATTATTTTGAGAAATGTTCCTGCTATACCTAGGTACTCAGGGGATTTTATCAAGAATGGCTGTAGGATTTTATTGAAAGCATTTTTTGCATCTAATGGTATAATCATGTGGTTCTTGTTTTAACATCTGTTGATGTATTTAATTACATTTATGATCTTTTGGTTATTAAACCAGCCCTGCATCCTGGGGATGCAGTCTAATTGATCATGGTGAATAATTTTTGAGATGTGTTGTTAGATTTTATTTGCTAGAATCTTGTTGAGAATTTTTGCATTTTACGTTCAGCAGAGATATTGGCCTGTAGTTCTCTTTCTTTGTTGAGACTTTGCCTGGTTTGGGTATTGGTGTGATGTTAGCTTCATAAAATGTTTTTGGGATAGGTCTGTCTTTCTCGATTGCCTGGAATACTTTCAATAG
>CAUYQG010064636.1:0-13061 GCA_963574415.1 Tarsius wallacei | reverse complement strand
TGAGTGGATTGCCTGAGCCCACGGGTTCAAGACCCGCCTGGGCAAGCGAGACCTCATCTCTACAATAAATCAAAAAAATTAGCCAGGCGTGGTAGCGCGCGCCTGTAGTTCCAGCTACTTGGAAGGCTGAGGCGGAAGGATTGCCGGAGCCCAGCAGGTCGAGGCTGCAATGGCCGGGAGCGGCCACTGCACTCCAGTCTGGGCGACAGAGTGAGACTCCAACTCAAAAAAAAAAAAAGAATATATTTTTCTTTCCTACATTGGGATTATTGATTTTCACTTTAAAAAAGAGGAGGACTCAGAGAAATATCGCAATTCAGATTAACAAGATGTTTTAAAGGTCATTAATTGGTTTCTTCAGCATTGTGGGAGGGGAATGCAATAAATGCAGTAGTATTTCATTTTAATGCTAAAAATGAGTAGATCAAGAAACATATTATAAGATGTGTCTCTAAAATGACTTATTGAGTTTCTTGAGTTCACTTCCTTGTGTAATCCCCAGCCCTTGATTGTCAATGATGTGATTTCTTCTTTCTAATAGAATACAGCAAAGTGAAGGAATGTCACTTCTGTGACATGTTATGTTCTATAAGACTCTTATCTTGTTCATGGTCTGGTCTAGATAATCTTTCCTGGCTCTATGAAGCAAGCAACCCCACTGGGAAAGCCCAGGGACCAGGAACAGTGGGTAGAATTTAGAAACTGCAGATGGCTGCTGGGATCTGATGGTGGCCTTTAGGGACTGAAGAGGTTTCCATTTCACAGCCAGCAAGAAACTGGGGCCATCAGTTTACCAACTGCAAAAAAATTAATTTTGCCAGCAATCAGTTCAACATTTCAGTATGTTCAGTAGCTGTGAAATGCTACAATTCAACTGTATATTGGCCTATACTTTTTCATTAATTTTTCCTGTACAAAAAAAGGAGAATGCATACTTCATATGTATTATATATGATAGCATGAAAGTGGACTCTTTCTCCTCCATTTGAGCTGCTGTTGGACTTATATCCAGAACGTAGTTTTGTGACACCCCAATTGCTAATGTGAAGAAATTGTATTATAATAAATATCTGTTGTTGTAAGCTGCTAAGGTTTTGGTAATCTGTTATGCCACAATAGAAAATTAATTATAAGACTTCAGGCTCCAAATAGAAGGATAGATTTATAAAATATTAGGTAGTATATATTCTTCATAACAATCTTCAATGAAGAGAAAGATATTTAAAATAAGTAAACAACACCTTATAGGTTTTTTTTATTTGTTATGTTTTTGTTTTTAGAAAACAGTAAATAAGCATGTTATTTTTACTAGAAATCTTATTTTCAGGAAAAGGGGAAAAGGTTGTTTGAGATTAAAAAGAAAAAGTAGACCACTTTGAGAAAGGCAAACGTGTGATAAAAACAATTCTTTAGGAAGAAGATAGATAATTAATTATTTGCAATAATGGAGCTACACTGTGGTACATATAAGCTAATATATTAGCTTTTTTGCTTTTTCATTTTTATTTCAATAGCTTTAGGGGGTGCAAATACCCTTTGGTTACATGGATGCATTGCATAGCAGCAAAGAAATCTGGGCTAGTTTTTATCCAATTACTCTCAAATAAGAAGAATCATAGAATTTAAGCCTGAGAGGAATGACATAGTCCCAAGAGAAGAAGAAACTGGAAGCAGATTTTATTAGTACATTGACAAATCATTTTTTGTGTGTGTGGTAAGAAATTAGTTTTCAGAAGCAAGTAAATTTCTGTCAATGAGGGAAATTACAAGAACTATCAAGTAGTCTGTTAAGGATTTTAGAGGCGATTATCAATTCAAGCAAGCATTGTGGCCAGTGAGGGAGTATAAGTGATATATGGCTAGAATAAATGCTCACGCAATCACTACGCAAGTGGTGGATCTTGATAAGAGGCGTGTACTTCCCTCTGATGAAGCTAGTTGTTGCTCAGTCTCCGACCAGCAGTTGCCATTTGGAATTGAGTCTGCTCTTGGCTGAGGTTTCTAGTTCGGAAAATTCAGAAGCATGAGTTAATAAATTTTAGACATATTTAAAAATATAGGTGTAGGCCAGCTTTTTTGTGGCACTTGGTTTATTACAAGGTTGTTTTACAGGATAGCAAATGGGACATTGGGAAATAGCTAACAGAAAATACTCACAAGTGAAATCTTCAACTAGAAAAGGAATATGTCAGCTTCAGTTTTCAGAGGTTACTGTACTGAAATGATACTATCAACAAACATGGGAGGAGGATTGGATTGACAATTTTCTGAAGAATTTAGCAATGTACAGGCTGTCCTCTGTCCATTTGAGAAGGAGAGGAGGGAAGTAAAAACCAACTGTAAGAAGGCATTAATATGTTATTTATGTAATAAATGTACTAAACACCCTGACTTCACACTACACAGTCTATGCATGTAACAAAATTTCATTGTACCCCATACATTTATACAAATAATAAAAAAAGAAGGCATTAGCACTTATAACAACTGAAAATTTGTAATAATCCATTTAATATTACTTTTCAGCTCTGTGACATAATATAGTGACATAATATAGTTAAACATCAAAGCTACAAAATCAGACTATTTGGCGTCAAACAAGAGTCCTCCAATTCTTATTAACTCTGTGGTTGTAGTGATTACAAATGTTCAGGTATAATTTGTTCCAGAGGTAAAACAAACTCTACCAAGTTGAAATCAGTGAAAAAATTGGTAATGTGAAGCAGTAAGGTTTACAAGTAAAATCAATGGAAATGGAAATGTTGGGCATATGTATGTGTAGGAGAATAAAGGTTGAGTTATCTATGAACACACTGACTAGAAAATTGCTATGAAGATTTGATAACAACATATCCCTCCTTTCAGGTTATACAGTCACCATCTCTGGGAACATTTTTGCTACTCTTAATTTGTGGCTATGAAAGAGTCATGTTTGAAAATGTCAGACAAAATGTATGACAGGTGTAGAACTCTTGACTTTGATCAAAATGCAAATGTTGCTGAAAGCATATGGGATATGGTACTTTGACCCTTGGCAACAATTTGATGCTATGTATGACCAGATTGTACACCAATGTGAGATGTCTGATATAAAAAGTGAGCTTGTATTTTGTTGAGTCTCACTACTCGCCACTATTTTAAGACCTTGATGTGTGCTTCTAAGCATCACCTCAGTAAAAATAGACTTGAATTTAGGCCAGCTGGATCTTATTCAGGAATAAATTTCAGACAGGCAAAGAAACAGCTGGAATACAGTTTTTCCTATGTGGGGTGCCAAAGAAGATGTATGGTTGGGTGTCATACAAGTATGGGAGGTATTAAATGCCAGATGTCTATATGTTTTTTGTTTTACTAATGTGAAGTAGCAGAATAATGTTAATACATTAAGCCTTAAATTTTCTTTATCTGCAAAAGTATGAAAAGTATTTCTAGCTCATTCTAGCCAGATTTTTAAAGTTTTAAATTGAAGTATGAAATACATTAAATACTACATAAATCTTAAAATTGAAATTTACTTTTCCAAAGTAACATAACTATTCAATCAGCACAGGAATCAAGAGATAATACAGTATCCCAGGGCCCCTGTTGCAGCTTTCAAAGGTTTGCTCAGTTCTAGCCCCACCGATCTTTAAAAGTAATCAGTAGCCCCATTTCTAGCACTATAGGTTAGTTTTTACTTTTACAATATTTACTTTTTTTGGTCTGGCTTCTTTCAGGCAATATTGTATGTGTGTGTGTGTGTGTGTGTGTGATTCAAGCACTCTACTAAATGAAATATTTTTGTTTTATTTGTATTTTTATCATTATATATTATTGCATTAATCTTTGTACCAACATATATATATATTCCACTGTTGTATGTCATTTTATCACCTTCATGGTTTGGGATTATTACAAATAATGCTTCTATAAACATTTTACTTGTGTCTGATTGACATATGCCAGGGAAAATAACTGCTGGCTTTATATAACATTGATACTAAT
The DNA here is from genome assembly GCA_963574415.1 of Tarsius wallacei. Taxonomy (NCBI): domain Eukaryota; kingdom Metazoa; phylum Chordata; class Mammalia; order Primates; family Tarsiidae; genus Tarsius; species Tarsius wallacei. The sequence continues at coordinate 9,077 of CAUYQG010064636.1, read as the reverse complement.
GACATTTAGCCTTATTTATCTCATAATTTCTTTTTGGGGGGAAAATGATTGAGCAATATTCATTAAATTTATTTCTAGATATTAAAGTATTGGATGCTATTGCAATGGTTTCACTTATTAATTTAATTTTAATTATTTGTTTACTGAACATTAAACAACATTTTAAAATTTTATATGTTGATCTTTTGTTCAGCACACTTTGACTAATGACTACTACTTTACAATATATGGCTATTTTTAAAAAAATGATAGCATGAATATAGAATTCCACCAGTTTTAGCACAAATAGTACCATTTTTTCTCATAACTTACTTGTAATTTGCTAGTACCCTCATTTTGGCCATTTCTCTTGGTATGCTTTATTGTTGGTATTTAAACTGAATTTTCTTGATAGTTAATGAGTTTAAGCACCTTTTTTGTATGCCTCAAGGACATTTGCATATCATTTTTTCTTAAATGTTAATATCACAGTGCCTTAATTACTAATCCTTCAGCTTCTAAGTTTTCTTTGGCTTTTATGATTTCCATATACATTTTGCAATCAGCTGTTCAAAAAATAAACTGATTTTTTTGGAGAATGCATTAAACACAGAGCCATTTTGAGATTAATGATATAACATTAAGCATTTCAACTCATGGACACTGATGGTAATGATATTTAGACTTCATTACTCTCAATAATTTCTTTTTGGGGGTAAAATAATTGAGCAATATTCATTAAGCTTATTTCTAGATATTGACGTATTTGATGCTATTGCAATGGTTTCACTTATTAATTTAATTTTAATTATCTGTTTATTGAACATTAACAACATTTAAGTTTTATATGTTGATCTTTTGTTCAGCACACTTTGACTAATGACTAATTCTAATAGTTTTTATTGAGAGGTTATTTTCAACTTTTTCTACATAAAATCATAAGTTTGCAAAAGATGACAATTTTATTTCTTCCCTTAATTGTCATATTTTTCATTTGTTATTCTGCATTATTGAGTTGATAGAAATTAGAGTAGTTTTCTGAGTAGAAGTTATGAGAATGAACATTCATGTTTCCATCCCAGTCTTAGAAGGAAGCTCCCAATATTCCACCACTGAGTACGTTGAATGCTGACAATTGTTGACAAGTGTGGTAAGCAGAATTCTTCAATGGCCCATGATTTCTGGCCTCTGATATATCTATACCTTCTCTCATGTATTCAGTCAAGTACTAACCTAGTTTTAATTTTAGGGTTAGGGTTACATTTTATGAAATGATTTTCTTTATCTACTGAGATAATCATATTTTTATTTTTCTGTTAATGTGAAAAATTAAATGATTTTTGAACTTGCATTCTTGAAATAATCCTCACTTGTTCATGGTGCTTACATTATTATTTCTATATATAGCTGGATTTACTTTGCCAGTATTTTGGGTAGGAAGTTTTTGTATCTATGATTATAAGATAAATCAGTTTTTGATTTTTTTCTCTGATATTTTGTGTCAGATTTTGGAATCAAGAATTCATTGGTCTCATAAAAGTTAGTGGGAAAGAGATACAGATGTGTGTCTCTCTACAGATGTGTGTTAAGCTCCCTACAACTTCCCCATGTCAGCATCCCCCAAACGGAGATAACTGAAACCATCCGTTTTTCCACTATAAAGCTTTTCTACTCTCCAGTCTGCCTTTGAGTCTCTGCCAAAATTTAATTGAAGGTGGTTAACTTCCTTGCTATAGCAAGTTTAGAATAAATAACGTTCCCTATTCTCATTTGGTTGTCTTTGTTTCATTCATTTGCAGAGAGAGAGGGGAGAGGGAGAGAGAGAGAGAGAGAAAGAGAGAGAGAGAGAGAGAGAGAGAGAGAGAGAGAGAGAGAGATATGCATCTCTTAATGACTAAAATACATTCTAAGAAATCCAACATTAAGAAATTTCATTGTTGTGCTAACATCATAGAGTGTACTTACATAAACCTTGATGGTGTAGCCTACTACACACACTTAGGCTACAAGGTATAGCCTATTGTTTCTAAGCTACAAATTCATATACTGCATTACAGTACTGAATACTTTAGACAATTGTTACACATTGATAAATATTTTTATATCTAAACATAGAAAAGATACAGAAAAATATGGTAATATAATGTCATGAGACCATTTTTATACGTGTGGTCCAATGTTAACTGAAATGTCAGTGTGGGGTGGATGACTGTATATTTGACAGAAATCATCATCTGGGAACTGAAAACTTAGAACTTTTTAAATTACTTTTTTAATATCTTTAATAGATAAGACTATTCATTTTTACTATTCTTTATTTTGTTCAGAATATTTTGTAATTTTTGTCTTCACAGTCCAGGGACATAAACTCCAAGATCAGTTTCTTCCATTATTGGCAACTTTCGGCTAGACCTTCCAACTCCCACTTAAATTTGGCAAATACCTTAAAGAACTGTCTAGGACACTATCTTTAGAGCACTCTTCTGAAAATTTGAAATCTAAAATCTTGCCTTTGGGAGTAGAATTTTGTGGTTTCAAATTGATTTTTGCATGTTTTAATTACTTGATATTGTCTTCCAGCTTTTCTAGACATTATTTGCTGATGTTATGTAGTCTTATTTCAGTCTAGTATGTCATAGCCAGAAGCAGAAATTTGGCCTGATTTTAGTAAATGTAATAAATATTCAATAAGGGAAAAATGATTCAAAAGATTAAGAGTAGAGTCAGTAGAGTGACAAAACTTTTTAAACTCTTATTTTACCAAGATTTGAAATAATTGTTTGTGTTCCCTAATTCTTACACATAAAAATACATTATATGGTCATTTTTCAAATATCTTATTGTCAACACATTTTCTTTCACAGATTACTGTGTATAATTTTATGAAAACTTTTCTGAAATTCATGAAGCGTCTACTATTAAAAATAGGGATAGTCACATGTTTGCATTGAAAAACTGTTTTAGAGCTATGGAATACTCTTGTCACCCATGGTAGTTAACAACTGCCATTTTTTTTTTTTTTTGAGTTGGAGTCTCACTCCGTCACTTAGACTGGAGTGCAGTGGCCGCTCCCGGCTACTGCAGCCTCGACCTGCTGGGCTCCAGCGATCCTTCTACCTCAGCCTTCCAAGTAGCTGGAACTACAGGCGCAAGCTACCACGCCCGGCTAATTTTTGATTTATTGTAGAAATGAGGTCTCGCCAAGTTGCCCAGGCGGGTCTCAAACCCTCAGGCTCAGGCAATTCACTTACCTCAGCCTCCCAAAGCGCGGGATTACAGGCTGAGCCACCAAGCCCGGCCAACAGCCGCCATTTTAATTAACAAGTAAAAATAGATATTTTTTGTTTACTGTGGTGTGTATTTGAATCCCGGTCCCTTTAGTGTGCCATATGAGAGCACATTTCTCAGCTACAATGAGCCTAGTTGAGAGTCCATACGAATCTACATGACTTTTCTTACCCATAAATTAATCTGTAATATTTGTAAAAACGTGAAGGAAAGTTTTTAAAAATTCAGTTACAATTTACTGTATCTTGGAATAATTATTTCGCATACCATGTCTAAAATAAGAGAATTTGCCAAGCTGCAGAAAATTTTCCCACATTAATGAAAAGCTAAAAGTTTTATTAAAAATAATTGTAATCTTCACCTTCAGAAGCATGACATTTCTACTCAAAGAACTTGGTGATAGTTCTACACAAAACCAAAGTTACCTTGAGGAATGAAATATAACCTAATGAAAGCAGCCATACATCTGCCTGACATGGATCTCCCTTCAAAAAGAATTTGCCATTCAGCTATAAGGACTACAGTAAGCTGACAGCCTCCAGCTACATTGCTTTCATGTACTGTTATTGCTTTGAAGCTCATGCCACACATTTCCTGGGCAGTTCAGAGATAATGACTGAGGAAGGCTGGGTGGGAGGGCCTGACCACTTCTGCCCATCTTTAAGTTCCTCTAAAAACAATCTTTGCTCCAAAGTTCCAATTAACCAATGCTTCTTCTAATCCACATTATCATTTAAGAAGCACCCTGCCCAATCATGCTTCCTTCCCCTTTCCCCTTTTTTTTCACTTTTATTGCTTACATTATTGCCCCCAGCCCATTTTTCTTCCACGTCATTTCATTGTATTACTTACTCTGTGTTAGCATCTGCTTCCTGAAAGACCCAACTGATGCTATAGTTTAAACCTTCCAAATACATGCACATGATTCAATCAAATGGACATTTTAAAAAGGACTTTGGTTTAATACAAGTGTGTGAAATATTCAGAGAGAGCTTAATCACAAACAAAGACTTCCAAACTTTCTTTTCTCCTACCTGGCATTTCCTTTTCAGTTTTTACAAACTAAGTTTAATTGAATAGATAGGGTGTTAAGTAATGCCTGGGAAATTAGTTTAGCTGCTAATGGGTCAGAAGTTTTTGCATCTTATAAAAAATGACACATAAGATAAAGTAGGTATCAGAATTTCTTTGAAAAAGTGCTTGTCACTAGAAAAAGAAATGGTGCCCAGCCTTTTTGAATTTCCCTACGCTCTTCTGTGAATCTAATAACATTTCTTTTTTAAAATTATGTTTTATTTTAAAGACGTGGTGTACAATTCAGAATTAGGTACACAGGTGGTCATAGTACAGGTAAAGTTTGGGCCTCCCTTTGGTCCCAACTTTGCCTGATTTGAGATCAGAGACTCTTACTGATGTTATGCCCCTCCCCACCACCTCCTACTGGGAGTGTCCTGCTACTGTCGATCCCTTTCTTGCAGAATTATGGTAAATGTTCAGTGTCGGCTTATGAGTAGGAACATGTGGTACTCTGATCTTTGTTTCTGTGATAGAACACTGAGTATTATAGTATTATATCCATTTAAGTTGCTGTGAATTCCTTATGTTTGTCTTTCTTTTAATGGCTGCGTAATATTCCATTGTGTATATATACCACATTTTAAAATCAAGTTCGGCTTCGATGGGCAGCATGGTTGGTTCCAGGTTTTTGCTATTGTGAATAGTGCTTCAATAAACATGCATGTGCAAGTATCTTTTTTGGTAGAATGATTTGAATTCCTCCGGGTATATTCCAGGAGGGGGATTGCTGGGTGATATGGAAGGTCAATTTCTAGTTCTTTTAGAAATCGCCTCACTGTTTTTCATAGAGGTTGACCTAGTTTTCCCACCAACAGTGTAGAAGTGCTCCCTTTTCTCCATACCCTCACCAGTATCTGTTGTTTTTGGTTTATTAAAGATGGCCATTCTTACTGGGGTTTGGTAGTATCTCAATGTGGTTTTGATTTGCATTTTTCTGATGATTCATGAGGCTGAGCCCTTATTTATGTGTCTGTTGGCTGCCACATATCATCTTTTGAGAAGTGTCTATTCATAACCTTGGCCCACTTTTTAATGGGGCTCCCCCCCACTTTGGGCTCATTTGAGTTCCTAGTTGATCCTGGATGTTAGGCCTTTGTCAGATACAGTTGGCAAATCTTTTCTCCCATTCTGTGGTTGTCTCCTCACTCTCTTGATGCTTTCTTTTGCTTTCAGAAGGTTTTCAGTTTAAAGAGTTCCCACTTGGAGATCTTATCCCTTATGGCATGGACATCTGGAGTTTTGATCAGGAATTGGTGGCCTACTCTGATTTCCATAAGGATATCTCCTGCATTTTCTAAGATTCTTATAGGTTAAGATTTTACATGTAGGTCTTTGATCCATTTAGGGTTGATTTTTTTGTATGGTGATAGGTAGGGGTCCTGTTGCAATCTTCTGCACGTGGTCAGTCAGTTTTCCTGCAACATTTACTGAATAGGTTCTCCTCTCCTCAGTGTTTTTTGTTGGAAGCTTTACGGAAGATAAGTTGGTTGAGAAATTGAGGTTCTGCTTTTGGAATCTCTATCCTGTTCCATGGGTCTATATGCCTGTTCTTGTACCAATACCAGGCTGCTTTGATTATTGCAGGCTTATATAAAAGTTTAAAGTCTGGAAGTTTTATTCCTCCCACTTTTTTTCTTTTGCTGAAATTGTTTTGACAATTTGTGGTCATGTATGTTTCCATACGAATTTATGTATTATTGTTTCCAGGTCTGAGAATTTAATGGGCATAGTGTAGAATCTGTAGATTGCCTATGATAGGAAGAATACCTTAACAATGTTGACTCTTACTATCCAGGAGCATGGAATATTTTTGCATTTGTTTGCATCTACATGGATTTCTTTGAGCGGTGTTTTGTAGTTTTCATTGAAAACGTCTTTCACTTCTCTGGTTAGAAAGATGCTGAGGTGTTTCTTTTTTATATGTGTGACTATTGTGAATGGGATTGTGCTTTTTATTTAGTTCTCTGCCTGTTTGTTTAAGGTGTATAAGATTGTGACTGTCTTTTGCATATTCATTTTATACCCTGAGACTTTGCCAAAGTCCTCTATCAGTACAAGGAGGTGTTTGACAGATTCTTTTGGATTTTCAAGATATAGCATCATATCTTCAGCAAAAAGGGATAACAACTTCATTTTTTTCCTATTTGGATACTTCTGACTACATTCTCTTGTCTAATTACTCTTGATAGAACTTTCAACACAACGTTGAACAGGAGGGGTGAGAGTGGGAAGCCTTGTCTTGTTCTGAATTATTTTCAGGAGAAATACTTCCAGTTTCTGTCCACTTAGCAATAAGCTGGCTGTGGGCTTATCATAGGTGGTGCTTATTTTGAGGTATATTCCTTCTATACCTAGGTGTTTGAGGGTTTTTATCAAGAAGAGATGCTGGATTTTATCAAAAGCTTTTTCTGCATCCAATGAGATAATCACGTGATTCTGGTTTTTACATCTGTTGATCTATTTAATTACATTTATGATCTTATGGATGTTGAACCAGTCCTGCATCCAGAGAATGAGGCCTAATTGGTCATAGTGGATGATTTTTGAGATGTGTTGTTGAATATGATTTACTAGAATCCTGTTGGGAATTTTTGCATCTATGTTCATCAGGGATATTGGCTTATCATTCTCTTTTTTTTTTTGTTTGATCTTTACCCAGTTTGTCTATCAATATGATGTCTGTTTTGTAAAATGATTTGAGGAGCATTCCACCTTTCTCAATTTCCTGGAATATTTTCAACAAGATTATTATCAGCCCCTCCTTGTATGTTGTGTAGAATTCTCCTGGAAAGCCAACTGGTTCAGGGCTTTCTAAACTTTCTTTAATAAAAAATAAAATAAGTTAGTTGAGTGGCTAATGTTGAGATCCTAAAAATAAAAATGTTCTAATACTATACTCATAATTTTTACTCAGCATCAACATAATGCAAAAAGCAGAATGCACTGCCTAATTAAGAAGATGATTTTGTTCAGGCTATTGTGCAGGGATAGTGATCATAATGAGAAAAGTATCAAAGAAAGTGAAGGGCATCTGAGATTTCATAGAGGCAGGTAGACCAGGGAGTCATCTGTGAGTCTTACTGGAGTGTGAAAAAGAAGAAACAGCAAGTCATATGGGAAAGGGTGGTTCTTTAGAGGTTAGTTCTTTTTGAAACAAAAAAGGGTGCTGGGAAGTGAGCGAGTTCTTATCTATCATAAGTCCCTGTGAACACAAAATCCAAGTTGACTTCATCATTCACCACTTTGTATGAAAAACAAATTATCTATTTAACTGCAAAAGTGCTTTAACTGCACTGTCCATTGTTTTGTTCAGTATACATTGACTAAAGTACCAAGTGATAAACTGTCTTTAAAATTAATTTCTAAGAAATGATACTTACGTTGTTGAGGAGTTGATTTTTTCCTTTTATTAGACAATGAAAATTATATAAAATCATTGTTATAGTTTTGTCTCTACCTAAGTTAAGACCTAAATAGAATGTTCAGTTGTAGAAACTATATAGGCATATAATATGCATGGTTTCCTATTCATGGTGTTAGTTATAAACACCATATATTAGCATTTTCATCATTTGAATATATTTTTTAACATAACCCAAACCTTTTGGGAAGGAAGCAATATAAGTAATACACTTAGTCCAATGAAAACAAGGGTAAGCCCATGTAACTTTGTTGTTTTCTTAAAGCCTGGTTCATATATTTGAAATCATTTATTTATGAATTATTAGGATTTGGAATTGTGTCTATGAGGACCATGGTATCAGGGCAAGAATTATGTACTTGTTAGTTAAAATGGGTATATGGAAATTATCTGGGTGAATAAGTATTTGATGAAAGAATCGCAAGACAGAGGGTTAGGAATTAAAGGGGAATTCCAAAGCCATGTCAACTCAATACACCAAGCTAGTGCTTAGGCAAAAACTCCTCAGAAATATGTATAATTTTTTTTGTACTATTGTCTTTGCCCACATTCTCATCATTTGACAAAGAGAAAAGAAATGTAGAGAGATAAAGAACTTGAAAATAACCCAGAGGTAACTTACATGTGTAATTGGAATTCCTTCTACTAGTTCTGTCATTACAGATCTTTTTACATGCCATTCCTATAATAGAAACAAGTGAATATTCACTTGGAGGACAAAAGGAATTGATACTTGATTGCTTACTGAATATTATTGATCATTTGTTCTTTAATCTATAATTTTTCTCTTTATTGTCAATCGTCAACATTCAAATACATTCAAGGCACTTTCTCATAAGATAAACTCTGTTTCAAGAAATGGTACTTCCTGTCACCCAATTGCATCATCCTGAGTTTGAGCAGTCATTTTGGACTCATCCTGCATTCACTAATTTAACAAATATGTAGTGAGCTCTTTTCAACATGCTCTTCTTTTTTTTTTTGAGTTGGAGTCTCACTCTGTCACCCAGACTGGAGTGCAGTGGCCGCTCCGGGCCACTGCAGCCTCGACCTGCTGGGCTCCGGCGATCCTTCCACCTCAGTCTTCCAAGTAGCTGGAACTACAGGTGTGCGTTACCACACTTGGCTAATTTTTTTGTTTTATTTTATTTACTGTAGAGATGAGGTCTCACCAAGTTGCCCAGGCGGGTCTCGAACCTGCAGGCTCAGGCAATCCACTCACCTCAACCTCCCAAGGCGTGGGATTACAGGCTGAGCCACCGAGCCCGGCTGACATGCTCTTCTTATAATTATCTGTAAAATGTTTATCCTC
>CAUYQG010064633.1:0-17118 GCA_963574415.1 Tarsius wallacei | reverse complement strand
TCAGATGCATTTGAGGATCAAAATAGGAAAGTGAGACAGGAGGCAGCTAGAAAAAGGTTAGGCAGACAGACAGGCGGGTCCTCTGGTAACAATGTAGTGAACTCCTGGTGGGCCTCTCAGGCTCAGCATTGGTAAACAACTCCCTGCAAGTCTCTCAAGCTAGGGCTTAGGTACTCACTGCTGGAATCGAAAAGCAACCAGTCAGAACAGCAACAGCTCGCAGCTAGTGCTAGCCAATCGGCTTGGACTTAGGGCTGTAGAAGCACCAGGTTTTCGGCCCCAGACGGGCAACCCCTTTGGGTCCCCTCCCATGGGAGCTTTTCTGTCCTCAATAAATCCTGCTTTCTCACCTTACAGCGGTCCATGTCCCTCATTCTTCCTGGGCATGGGACAAGAACCTTGACCCTGAGCTGCAACCTGGAGAGCTGCAGACAATCGTCGGAGTCAAAAAGCCACGCACCCCAGAGGCTGGCTTGCCAGTCAAGAGAGCCAGCTGAACCAAGAGGGCTGCCGGAGGAAAGCGAGACTCCGAAGCCGGGGCACCCAGGGGGCTAGGCTTGCCAGATCACCGAACCAGCAACTCTCTCAAGGCTTGGCTTGCCAGCCCGTTAGAGCCAACACCCTGGGGGCTAGGCTTGCCATCCCAACCCCCACCCCAATCGCCACACTCAGGGCTTGGTTTGCCAGCCCATTAGAGCTGACACTTGTGGGACTAGGCTTACTCAGCCCCTCCACGACCCTCTCTGGGGCTTGGCTGGCTGACCCATTGAACTGACACTCTCGATGGCCAGGCTGACCTGAAAAATCCACATCAAAAGCATTTTACATATCTATTTTCTGTTCAAAAAGTAGGAGAAATACAGTTTCCCAGAAGCCTTGATTTTGCCAGCAGCATCCTTCTAAGAGCATTTAAGATTGTGGGAACTGCTTGCATGTGGTCCCATGTGCTTTTTCTCCCCTTGATCTCGTCACCAGTGAAGTTAGCAAAGCGAGTACCCAATGTGGGCTTTAAACCAGGGAAGAAACCTAAGATGCATGACGGGAGGGTCATTGAGAGAGAATCAACACAGAAGGTTAAATTTGATGGGGATAAGGAGTGGATTCTTCCCAAGCCAGACCTTCTGCAGATAGAGATGGAGGTTCAAGAAGTAGCGGGACTTGCTCAAGGTCACACACAGAGCTGGAGCTGAATATTGCCGGGAGCCCCAGGCTTCAGCCTCCCCCCATACATGGCTTGGCAGACTTTTTCTGCAAAGGGCCAGGTGGTTAATATTTTAGGTTTGAGAGCCACACAGTCTCTGTGGCATCTTCCCAACTCTGTGGCTGTCGCATGAAAGCGGCCACAGATGCTACGTCAAGGCTGTGTGTCAACAAAATGCCCTTATAACCTGCCAAGGTCATCCCTCCCAGCTCCTTCTCCATTACCTACCATATCTCCACCCCCTGCATCCGTCATCCTCCTTCCAGTGTCCCTTTTTGCTCAGGTAGTCATGGTTGTCTCTTCGTAGTGATAAGGACTGCGCTGACTCAGGTTTTGCGTCTGGCGCTGTCTCTCATCTTGCGACTTTGGGTGAGTCCCTTAACTTTCTGGGACCCTCTGTTTACTTATGTATAAGTCACAAGGTCTGAGCTGCCATTTCACAGGTGACTCTGACTCAGCTTCCTGCATCTCTCTTTGTTGAATCTGTGGAGCCAGGCCGTTCTAAGTTCCACCCCAAGTCCACACTCACCCGCTATGTGGCCTGGGCCTGAATTTACCCCTACCCAGACCCAATCTCCCCATCTGTAAAAGTGACATAGGTCTCATGAGATTGTTGTAAAGATAAGGTGAGATGGTGCATGTATGTGAAAGCTCTTTATAGAACAGGCAAACGCTGTGGAAAAGTGAGGTTTTATAAAACATGTTAGTATATTCACGGAAGCCTCCCTTTTGTGATGTCCTGAGTTTTTCAAAATGGTATGTCAATATCAACAGCTAAAAGAGCAGCCAGGGTTTTGCTCAGCGTGGGCATGGTTCAATGTAATATAGGACCTAATTGCAGGGAACGCACCATCGGAGAATGTGTTCATGGCACCCAAACACGCTCTTGGCTTTTATCAACAGCTCAAGAGCACAATTTGTTCCCTGGGCATTTTGTTTTGTACTTTCCTTTTTAATTTATGGTTTGTTATTAAACAATTACATTTTGAGATTGTTTAGCAGAGTGTGTTTGCATTTCTAATTGAACATTCTAATAATGATGTTTTTATTTCACTTGGTTTTAAAGGTTATTATAATTTCTATAAAGTTTCATAAAATGTGGCAGCCAGAAAAGCTTTCATGGAAAAAAAAATAAACGCATTTACTTAGACATGGATGCTTTCTTGCAGGCTATTGGAAGCGGTATTTTTGCAAAATTGCATCTCAATTTGCATCTTTGGAGCCAAAGGGAATGTGGGTTTCTTCTCAATGGGCAAATCAGGTTAAGGAGTGAAAGTGACCTGGGGGCTGTGCTTGAGGTCAGTGGGAAAAGGCTCTGCTATGGATTGGTAATGTCTGCCTGGTACACTCTGGTGGGGAGTGTGCACTTGTGTGCATGTGAGTGTGTTGAGGAGAGTGTTACTATCATGTCGACCACATATTTGCCCTCCCTAACCTGGTCCAATCTCCATTCCTTATCCCACCTTCCTTTTGACCAGACAAGAAAGCACAATGATAAAAGAGAAAGTGACTTGCCCAGGATCACACTGGTGACATGTGACGGAGTTAGATCTCAAGCCCAGGTCGAGTGCTTACTAAACTCCCTGCTCTATCTTTTAAACGCTCTCAGAAGAGTCTCCTTCCTTGGTACCTCTTTTATATGGTCTCTTGGTTGTGCACAAGAAACTGATTTAACTCATTACTTTTCTACTCCCTGATGACGGACTTAGCAAAACACGCGCTTGTCAGGGGCTTTGAACGAGAACTTTGGTAACGGAGATGATGATAGCTGGGGTAGCCTAGGATGTAAAAACAGCTAACAATGTCCCATTTTCTCCTTATTTTTCCAAATTCCCTATGGATGTGACTTTTACTCTCCAAAAATCAGCGTAAATTGCTTTTAATGTACTCCAAAACCCAATAGAAATGGTGTGATCCAGTTAAGAAAGAAAATATGCTGGTTTCAAATGGGAAAGTCCATCGGAAGGATGAGAAATAAAAGGCCTGTTGTGGACACGTGAACTTTGTTCTAAGCAGTCCCCAGAGGCCCAAATGTCCTGATCCGAAGCATGCCAGATACAGTTCCATGCATTCGGGGGGAAGGTGGTGACGGCAAAGAGGAGGTCCCAGCCTCAGGGGATATTACTGAATCAAAGAGAAACAGGAAACCCTTTCCAGAATGCTGGAAAGTGAGAAAAAGTAAGAACGCAAGAGAAGTTCACAGACCTACTTTTAATAAAACCCAACCAAACCCCAAAAGACTTGCCACAGTGAGCAAGACGGCACCTTAGGGCTGATGTGTGTCAGCTATAATTTGAATCTCTAAGTCGAGCTCGTGCGGGGTATGGGGTTGCTATTTCTAATAGGTTATCACAGGATAGAGTTTAAAATACCACTTGAGTCAAACCTCATCCACTTAGAGATCCAGAAAGGGTTCCCAGGGCTGATCTGAGACCTGATTTGCAAATTACTATAAATTAACGTAGTTATAGCTGGGACATGAATATATGCTTGGAAATACTCATATAGTGCATAATATATGCCGTGTCTTAAGATGATAATAGTGGTAATTTCTAAGATGACTTCTCCTCTGGCTGGCACCTTTCACCCTGTGATCTTGAAGTCCTTTACAAACACTAATTAATTACATTAATTTTATCATAAAGCTTGCTCATTACTGTACCTTTATTATAAGCTCTTGCCAGCTCAGATTTAATGCAACGCCCTTATTGAAATTCTGTTCTTTGATATAGTTAAGGCTCTGCTCAGAGATTCTACGTGCCTTTATAGGTTTTTTTAATTGTACAAATAACAGTTAGAATAAAGGTCCCTTCTCTCACATGGGAATGCTCACAGCCACATAGAAGTGAAGCCCAGACCAAGTACCCTGACCGCTTCTACACTCAGGGGTTTAAGGTGGTACCATGCAGGGTTGGTTTCCAGCTGGAATACCCAGTGAAGGACTGAGAGTGCTGTCTGGTGCTCTGAGTAAGAAGGGCTCTGAGAAAGACCCAGGACTGGCAAGAACAAGTGTTTTGACCATCTAGTCATGGACACAGGTGTGAAACCGGGGAATGTGGGACTTCTGAAGGCCTTGTCACCGCTGTACCTCGCAGGGCAGAAAAGATTCAGCTAAGAGGCAGGAAATCTGAGTACCATTTCACTTGTCTTTTGCGAGGTACATGGTATTATCCAGTAAGCTTGAAGGACCTCTGTTTCTTTCTCTCTAAAATGGGTATACGGATGCTTGTCCTGCTGTACCCGCAGGACTTTGAGGTGACGAACTGATGAAATAACGGATGTGCAGACTTTTTCCTTGACTGTACGGCATCTGAAGAGGCTAGTTCCATAGTGGAAAACTGACAGGCACTGGGGTCTGGAACCGTGGGGCACAGAGTAAGACCAGTTGTCTCATTGCTGTTGTGACTTTGGGTAAGTCATCTCTTCTTCTGGATCCTCAGTCTTATCTTGCATGAAACAGAGATCATGACATCCTGCATTGCGGTCAGCATATATGACTCACACATCTGTTCAGATATTTCAGTGAAGCAAAAGGCAATACTGCAAATGATTTTGATCACTGTCAAATAATAGGTATTCAAGAATCAGCTAAAACTTAACACCTTCAAAAAAACCACAGAAATATACAGAGAATTAGGAAAGAAAATACATTCAGATGATAACAGTGTGTGCTTATTTCATAGTATTACTATACTACTAAACTCTAAAGAGCATGTGTTCATTTTAGAAGGGAATGAAAACCAAAAGTACTGTGTTGATGGTTACGTACATCTATTGATGTGATAAAATTACAAAGAAACACACACACACAAGCACAATAAAAACCGAAGTATGAACACAGCCTATAGATAGTACCAATACCATTTTCCTGGTTTTGACATGTATGACAAGTATGTGAACTGTTTCCTTTTGGGTAAGGATCGGGAGGATTTATAGGACTTCTCTGTACTGTTTTTCAACTTCCTGTAAGTGTATACCTATTGCAAAATAAAAGTTGAAAAAGTGAATTTTAAATTACCAAATTAACCTGAGAAGAATAAACTAGGAGCCTCTCAAATGTTAATCCAGCAAATGGATGGATGCATTCTCACCATTTTGGCTTCTTTATTCATAAGTAAACTCCATCCTGCTGCAGACATGGTTGACAATACTCTAATCATTAGTTTTTGGCTTGAAAAGAGGACTCTCTGCTCTGGAGATTGATGGGCACTCTTGCTTTTGTTTCATTAATTGTCAACTGTATCACCTTTGAGGACAGGCGTTTTTTAAGTGATGATGCCAGACTTTGGCCATGATGGGTGACACCCAAAAGCATTCTTGTAAGCTGAAAAAAATTATTCCCCTTCTCTGATTCTAAGAGGAGGGTTAGAAGGGAGTGAATTGCCATCTGCTAGAGCGTTGGATCTCTGTGCAGAATGGGAGCAGAAAACCAACCCAGCCATTGCTTTGGATATAACAGATCCTGAATGCAATAAAAATTGTGTTCATATGTTTCATTAGATAAATAAAGCTGACTTGGATAGGTTGCTTCAAACCCAAAGTGAACTGAAACCAAGTTGGCTATACTTGGTGCGAAAAAGTAAATGTGACAGTGGCTGCCAATTTTGAGTGTCTTCTATAATCCAGGAGCTCTGAATACATTATGCCTTCTATGTCACAATCCTGTGGATCACATGTGATCTGGCAATGACCCTGTGGGACACGTATTCTAATCTGACTGTGACTCTGTGGCATACCTACTGTTAGTTCTGTTTTATAGAGAAAGAAAATGTGGCTTAGAGGTTAAGTAATAGGAATTAGGGCATGAGTATTAGTCAAGTAATGCTTGCTGCTGTGACAAATAAAACTTAGAATACCAGTGGCTTAACACACAAAAAGGTTTATTTCTTGCCCATACAGTAGTCCAGTGAGAATGCCCAAAGGATGGCTTCATAAGGAGTTTCTAAAGTAGCCAAAGAAGAAGACAGGAAGTGTGGAGAAGGCACAATCACGTTTCCACTATCTTGGCCTGGAAGTGACACTCATTCCTTCCGCTGCAGGGACAAGAGCTAGTTGCATGACCCTTCGCAGCAGGAGTGGGAAAGATTGGGAAGCAGTTTCCCTGTAATGTCTCTGCACGAAGGAAGGAGAGTGCAAATCTTGGCTGGCTGTCTCTTCCAAAGTCATTCATTCCACAGGGTGTAAATAAGAATTTGAATCAAGTTCACTCCTTCTTTTTCTGTAACCATAAGCAGAACGGAGGTAAGAACCTCACTTGCCTGAATTTCAACCCCAGTTGTAATACTTTGTAGATTTGTGACCCTGGGAGAAAGATGCTTAACCAATCCAAGGCTTTCTTTCCTCATCCATAACATATGAGAATAGCAGAAATAGCCACCCTGTAGAGCTGTTGCAGGAATTAAAAGAGAGAATGCACATGAAACATTAAAAACAAGGCTTGGTATCTAGTAAACAAGCCCAAATGGCCACTCTTCTTGTTGTCATTATCATCATCATTATTATGATGGTGGCTTTTGCACCACTCTGAGCTACTATCTGTTCTCTAACTTAGACTCTTCTTATCTTGTGCATCTCTGATGTCTTAGGCTTCCCAACCTCTACAGATTACTATAGCTCCATCACACACCCCTTCCCACAACTTAGGGAACTTATAAGTCCTTTCCCCTCTGCAGAGACATTTTAAAATGTAAATGTCTTGCCTAGGAGTGTCAGCATTGCCACGGGATGCTCCCAGTCTCCCAAAGCAAGCATAGTTGACTCTGTTGAGTTGGTGTATGACTGTCTGCAGCTTTATTAAATATGCATTAAAGTGCTCCTCTCATAAATTGTATGTACTTGGCCCTCTCGGGGTATAATGCACACAACTAAATAACTTTTCTAACCATACAGATGGAGCAATCAGGCCAACTTCAAGGTTGGCAAGAAAAGAATGAGTCAACCCTCTGTCTTCCTCCCCCCACAGCTATTTTGTGGGGCCTCTCAATTTAGCAGACTCCAGCCATACTTTCCCTGCTCTTGTAGCTTGCATTTCTGAGTCTGTTAAACTATGGTTCACACCCCTTCCTCTGCGAGGTTCATTCACTGGCACAGAAGGGCATTAAGAGGGGGCTGGGTTTGACTTATTGGTGTGAGTTTCATCTGGACTTGCTGGTACCATCAGACTTCATGACCTGTCCAATAATTATTTGCCATTTCATCTTTCCATGCATCCATCCATATACCTATTCAATTATCCACCGCTTTATCCATCCATCCATCTATCTATCCATCCACCCATCCATCCACATAGCCATCCATTCTCCTTTCATCCATTCATCCATCCACTCATTCATCCATTCATTTGCCTATCCACCTACCTATTCATACACTCATTAATTCATCCATCCATCCATCCATTCATCCATTCTTCCATCCATCCACCCACTCATGCATTCATTCATTCATTTACATACACATCCATTTATCCATCTATGCACGAACTCATCATCCATCCATCCATATATCTATTCAACTATCTACCTACTTATCCATCCATCCACCAACTTCTCCATCCATCCATCCATCCATCCATCCATCCATCCATCCATCCATCTATTCATCCTGCATTCATTTACCTATTCATCTATTTATCCATTCATCCATCCTTTCATGAATCCATAATCCACTTATCTATCCATCTACCCATCCATCCATCTATCCATCCATCCATCCATCCATCCATCCATCCATTTACCTATCCATTTACCTATCCACTCTTGTCTGGATCAGATCATGTGCAAGGCACTGAGACTATATAAATGGAGTCTAACCTCACAGAGCCGTTTTCCAGTGGGATGGACAGACAAAGTTTAAGTACACAAGCATATAACATAATCACAAACTAACGAGTGCATGGGGAGATGAAGACACTGAATGCATTCCCGTATGTGTGAGGGAATTACATCTGAGGGTCAGAGTGGGTCTTATTGAAGAGCAGATGTTTAACCTAAGGGACAGAGAAAGATTTTCAAGTTAAGAGAACAATGTTTACAAAGGCCCTGGCTCAGCAAAGAGCCACTGTGCACATATGTTGTATACCAGCAGTCCCACTCTTTTTGGCATCAGGGACTAGTTTCGTGGAAGAACATTTTTCTGTGGATGGAGGTGGGGAGGATCATCAGGCATTAGATTCTCACAAAGAGTACACAACCTAGATCCCTCCCATGCATAGTTCACAACAGCGTTCGTCCTCCTATGAAAATCTAATGCCATCACTGAGCCGACAGAGACGGACCTTTGCTTACCCTCCATTCTCCTCCTGCTGAGCATTCCAGTTTCCAACAAGCCATGGATCGGTAATGGTACATGGCTCAGGGGTTGGAGACCCCTGTGTATACTCTCTTGTACAATGGGGGCAAGAGTGTGCTATTAGATTATGTTTGTTTTTGCTTTAACACTTGCTCAAAACAGTTGAAAATTGTTCACATTTAGTTTTTCCCTAAATTTGTTGACTTACCTGTTTTCTTAAGTGGTGAATGAAGGACCAGAAATGTAAACCAGAAATCCTGATGCCAAAGGTCAATACCCGTGGTCAGTACCCAGCAAAGACTGTGCCAGATTCATCCTGTGATTCGGCATCTGGACCGTAGCTGGACAGAAGGAAAGGGATGTTAGATAAAAGTACTCCAAGGAAGAGCACAAAATTCAGGCCAGACATCCAATTCAATCCTACTGACCGTGAAGATGTGGCATTTTGGATTCACCTGGTGGGTGACCCTTCAATAAAGGTTCTCACTTTTCCACATGAGTGATGCAGTAAGAAAGAGGATAGGACCTGCTCTCAGGGAACCAGGTTCAGCCCATTAGAACTCAAGTTTTTCACCAACATTGGAAAAAAAAGGGTGTGGAGGGATGATGATGGCTTCCCAAAAGCTCTATCTGCATTGGAATCTCTAGAACCTATAAATGTTACCTCACTTGGCGAAAGGGTCTTTGCGGTTATAATCTTAAGTTAAAGCTCTTGAGATGATGACATCATCCTAGATTATCCATATGGGCCCTAAACCCAATGACAAGTACCCTTAGAAGAGACACACAGAAGAAGAGATACCAACATGAAGCCAGAGGCAGAGATTGGGGCATTGCAATCACAGCCCAAGATAACTGGCAGCCACCAGGAACTGCAAGAGACAAAAGACAAAGTCTCCCAAAATTCCCCAGAGGAAGTAAAGTCCTGCAGAATTTTGGATGTCTAGCCTCCAGAATTTTGGGAGAATACATTTTTGGTGTTTTAAGCTGCCAAGTTTGTGTTAATTTATTATAAAGACCTAGAAAACACAGGGAGCATCAGTGAACTGTGTAATCTTCCCAAATGCAACAATGTTCTGTAGAAATATAATGTAAGATACCTACATCATTTTTAAATTTCCCAGAAACCATGTTGAAAAGAGGTGAAATTAATTTTAATAATATATTCTACTTAACTCAGTATATATGAATCTTAGTTCAACATACCATCAATTAAAAATCATTAATGACATACTTTGTCCTCCTGTTTTTGCACTAAGTTATTGAAATTTGGTATGAGTTTTATACTTACAGCATATGTCCATCCAGAGTAGTTTCATCTCAAGTGCCCAAAAGCATTTGTGGCCAGCAGTGACATGTTGGACAACACAGTTGTAGCATTCTCCCTGGGTCTCAGACCTTGGGTCTGGAACAAAGCTGGCCAGGCAAGAGAAAGATGAGGAGATTTCTGGATCAATGGCTGCAGGGTCTGCCCTGAAGTAGTATCTAGGGTTTGGAGGGTGACATGGATTAGGCTCAATCGGGCTTCAAAGAACCAGATGAAGGGAAGATGTCTAGCCAGCCAGCTAGGTGTATTCACCTTGGTGCAAGGGGCTAAGATAGGGACCAGTTTTCCATGGGGAAAGGACAGAGAAAAGATGAGCAGGAGCCAGGAGAAATGAATACCGAAAGAGCTGAGTTATTGAAGACTCGCTGTTTTCTGGACACTTCTCACTTCATATAATCATATCAAACCTATGCGGGAGGCATAATTATTGTTCCATTTTGCCAATGGGGAAACTGAAGGCTGGTGGTGTAAGGGAATTGCCCAAGGTCACTCAGCCCATAAATAAGCCTGTGTTCCTCTGACTGCAAAGCCAAAGGGTTGTGTTGTTGCAGGGCCTGACATCTGGTTGGATATGCCTCTTTGTTTCCCTCCTGCCCTGGAAGTATGGTTTCCAGGTTGGACAAAGGCCAAAAGGCCACAGTAGACAGAAGACTTCAGGGACTCAGGCAGGGACTTTGAAGAGTCTAGAACTGACTCTCGGGGAGGCAGTGTCCTAGAACACCAAAGACCACCAGCAGAATAGCGAAGTATCCAGAGCAGAGCATTCCTTTTTCCACTGGGGACACTCCGGCGCCTCCTGTGGTTGACCAGTTGGCTCTGCAATGTACCTCTCACCATGTCCCACGTTGCCAACATTGACCCATAGAAGTTAGAACTGCCCATTTGACTAAGGAAGCAAGTTTGTCTTTTAAAAGCAAGACATCAGGACATTCACTTTCTGACAAGAATCTGCAATTTGTGTTTATTTCCTGTTGATTAATTGCCATACATTTCTTGGCATTCCTCCAAACATCTCTTGCCAACAAAGTAGGCCAAATTAATTTTCTACAGGAAGAGATATTCTGAAGGACTCTAAAATCTGTCTCCATCATTTTGCAAATGATCTCCTGTGCACATGACAGTAGCTTTGCTTTTCCCTGTTGAGGCAGAGAAAATAAGTGTCAAGTTCATATTCCTCTGAGGGAATAAGGGTAGGTTGGGTCTTTTTGCAAACAAACCTCTTATAGGATGGTTCTTGTGGACTCTGAAATCTCAGACTTCCAGTTCTCTTGCAGGAACCAGCTTAGAGGTTGGGAAATTGGGTATTAAGCAAAATGGAGGCTGTTTAGTATAATATTAAACATTGGATAGAGAGTAAAGAAATGATTATTCTTGTCCTGATTCTATCAACTAACTTCCCAGTGACTTTGTGGGAGTCACTTCTGTGACCATCACCTTCTCTATAAATTCCCAAAAAGAGAAGGCATCGGCCAGAGGCTTATGAACTGGATCTTTGCTTCAGAACTCTTCAAACATTCTCCTGGTAAGTGCGAAACAGAACGGATGTGCTTTAATGCTAGCAAAAAACAGACCTGTCTAACAATTTTTTTGTGTGTGTGTTGGAGTCTCACTCTTGTCTCCCAGGCTCGAGCGCAGCGGCACGCTCACGGCCACTGCAGCCTCGACCTTTTGGGCTTTGGTGATCCTTCCATCTCAGCCTTCCAGGTAGCTGGGACTACAGACACACACCACCATGCCTGGTAGTTCTTTTTGTGATTTATTGTAGAGATGAGGTCTCACCAAGTTGCCCAGGCAGGTGTCGATCCCCTGGGCTCAGGCAATCCTCTCTTCTTGCCCTCACAAAGTGCTGGGATTACAGGCTGAGCCACTGTGCCTGGCCACAATGTTTTAAGACATGTATTTATTATCTCCTTTATAAGAAAACTAGAGCTAAGCATTTCTGGGGGCCATTCAGTAGCTTAGAGATGTAACTAAGGCCCCAGACTCCTTCTAGCTGCCTGATCTGCAGCCTTGGTTTCTCTGTCTCATGCACGTTCCCTCATCATTGCAAAATGACTGCTGAAATTCCAAGAATCTGGCCCATATTTAGGGTGGGGAATGTGACAAGCACTTCTTTGCACCTATCCCTAAGATTGGAAGGCTAAGTATCTTTCCCAGAATCCTCCTTCCAGTATATTGTTTTTTGAATTTCATTGGCCAGAATGATGTCATCTGACCACTCCTTGCTGCAAGGGAGGCTGGGAGAGTGAGTATCAGGTAAGGAGGAATGTGGTCCGACCCTCATTCTTCACCTGAGGTCATACACATGGCCACACCAAATAGACTTGGGGTTCTGCTTGAGAGGAATAAATAAGCATGGGGTTGTTGGGTGGTCTGTAGTGCCCACCAAAGGACACATATGGGCACAAAACCTCATTACTTTTCGTAAATGAATGTTTGGCCAGTCTCAGTGACCTAAAACATAAAGGCCATTTCCACTCTGCTGAAGGGAAAATGCCAGAACTCCATGACCATTTCAGGTCTTTCACTCCTGTGGTAGAGCGGGCAAGGTCAGGGGAACAATAGGAAGGTGTGCTTTTAGTCTTTCTCGTCAAGTCCACAATTGGCTAAATCAATGGGTAAGTAAAATGAGCACACGAGATGGTGTTTTTTTGTTGTTTGCTTGTTCTTCTAGCAATCCACCCAATGTCATAGTTATGAGCAGAGCTGTCGTGGGTGAAGGGGCTGGGAAGGGTGTAAAAAGGATGGTGAACATCGATCTATCACCATGCACATTTCTCTTCTTACTCAAGGTGACTTCCTCCCCTTGTCCTGGGATGTACCTTGGTGGGACCACTGGGTTCACCATGGAACCCAGTTTGGGAAACACTGGCCTCTCGGCCTACCCATCTGGCCCCCAGCTTTGTGATTTATGGTTCTTTCTGGCATGTTCACAATAGACCATTCTCCTTTGCAATCTGAATGAGGTGACATGCTCTTTTCAAACCTTTACCCTCAGGGACTAACTTACTGTTGGGTTTGTCAGCCCCACACTGTAGTCCCTGGGGTAGACATTCACCACAAGTGACTATTTAAGTTCAAGTTCATTAGCATGAAATAAAATCAGAATTCCATTGTTCAATCCCACTAGCCACACTTTGAACGCTCCCAACCACATATGGCTGATGGTGTCATATTGGCAGTGAAGGTGCAGACCATCATTGAAGAAAGTTCTACTGGGCAGAGCTGGCTAGCCCTTTGAAATAGTCCTGCTGGCATTAGAGAGGAAAGGCAGTGATCACAAGAGGTTCTTGGGCAAGCTTGGTGGCTAAAAGTTGACGAGGGATACCAGAGTCTTTGTACGTGGAGTTTTTGCTTCATGGAATTTTCTATTAAGCAGGGGAAGCTGTGAGTTATTGAAATGAGAACCAGCCTAGTTAGTCTAAAAGCTTGCCTTATCCAAACTGAGGAACATTTTTCAAAGCACCTGACCGATACTTCTCAAAATTGTCAAGGTCACGAGAAGGCAAAGGAAGGCTGAGAAACTATCCCAGACCAGAGGGAGCAAAGTAGCCATGGTGAGTAAGTGCATTGCTGTACCCTGCATGGATTTTGGGACAGAAAAAAAGACGTTCTGGGCTAACTGGCAAAATCCAAATGAGACAAGAAGTTTAGTGAATAGCAGTGCAGCCATGGTGGCTTCTAAGTTTTGACAAATGTACCATGTGATGCAAAATGTTAACGGTAGGGGAAACTGGGCAAAGAAACTCTCTGTGCTATTTTTGCAACTTGCCGATATGTCTAAAATTATTCCAAAATAAATCCAGTATTTTTTAAAAGGAGTTGAGTTTTCATTTCTGACTCTGTCAGTTAGTTACCAGTGGTGGTACCCTGAGCAAGTCTCTTTCATTCTTCTGCTCCCTTTCATCAGTAAAATAGAAAGAACAGCATCTGTGTCCTAACACTGCAGCAGCTGATGAGATCACTTTGATAACCTGGCGCAACATAGAAGGTCAAGGGCCGTTAACATTATAGCTGACGTCATGGTTTTTACTCTGATGCTGAAACTTGCTTTGCCTTTAGGGAACTCCCCATGTATTTAGTAGAGACTTTTTTGTTTTTGAATTGGAGTCTCACTCTGTCGCCCAGGCTGGAGTGCAGTGGCATGCTCACGGCCACTGCAGCCTCACCCTGCTGGGCTCCGGTGATCCTTCCGCCTCAGCCTTCCAAGTAGCCAGAACTACAGGCATGGGCTACCATGTCTGGCTAATTTTTTTGTTTGTTCGTTTATTGTACAGATGAGGTCTCGCCAATTTGCCCCGGCTGGTCTCGAACCCGCGAGCTCAGGCAATCCATTCGCCTCGGCATCCCAAAGTGCTGGAATGACAGGCTGAGCCACCGAGTCCAGCCTTAGTAGATACTTTCAAGGAACAGGAAGTCCAGGTGGAGGGCGGCCGGTGTCCACTGAGCACCTATCTTGTGCCTTGCACTGTGCAAGATTCTCTTCCCTGAGTGATCTCATTAGAACCTTCCAGACTCCTTGCAGAAGGTGCTATTTGCACTTGCAGAGGAATTGCCAAAACTTCTGGAGGGAAGCAGCCCACCCTGGTCCTTTTTTCCACTAGGCCCCTTGGCATCGCACCCCGTTCCCTTCACGGC
This sequence comes from Tarsius wallacei, assembly GCA_963574415.1. NCBI lineage: Eukaryota > Metazoa > Chordata > Mammalia > Primates > Tarsiidae > Tarsius > Tarsius wallacei. The sequence continues at coordinate 2,665 of CAUYQG010064633.1, read as the reverse complement.
CATCCTTCATGGTCAAGTTCTCATGAAACTTTACCACTCCCTCTCCTGGAGGATGGATGGGGACACCATCTCGTGGGGGAGGAGCACTGAGGTTGAAACCAGCACCTCTGTCTAATGTTCTTTACCTATCAGTTGTGGGATGTGACCCCTGGCCCAATTTCACCAACTGTCCATCACCTGACCTGCCAAGAAGGCCCTCTCTCCTCCTCGAAAGCCTTCCATCCAGACCCTTTTCCTCAGAGGACTCCCGGAAAGAGGGATGATTTCCACAAGAAACACCCTGAACCACAGCCAGTCCTCGGGTGGAAGGTATTGGGGTCAGGAAGACCCTTCCTGCTCACCTGCACATTCCATTGCCTTGAGATGAGGGTGTCTTCTGCTGATTCAGGTTTTCCCTGGCTTCCAGCAGGAATTCCTCCAAACTGCATACTGTGATTCACACTCGGGGAACGCAAAACCCTTTACTCGGGTTTAAGGGTATCCATGCCCCTCAGTATCCCTGGGTCAAATTCCTCTCCCAGGGAATGTGTGCATGTATGCTAGGTGACTCACGTGTATGAGGTATATGGGTGCCTGTGTGTGTGTACACATGCGTGCTTTTTAAAAAAACTCCCTGGAGCAGACATTTGAGGGGCAGTGGCACAGAACGCTCGAGGGAATGTGGGCTCAGGTCTTAGGACCCGTGTGACCTTGATGACTTCTCTTTCCTTGAAATGCTTCCTCTTATACAAAATGGCAACCAGGACATTATAAGACTGCTGGGGGCTGAGCACAGAGGCTCATGCTTGTAATCTCAGCATTTTGGAAGATCAAGGTGGAGGATTGCTTGAGGCTAGGATTTCAAGACCAGCCTGAGCAGCATAGTGAGAACTCGTCTCTACAGAAATATAAAAAATTGAGTGGTGGCATGCACCCGTAGTCCCAGCTACTCAGGAGGCTGAGGCAAAAGGATCGCCTGGGCCCAGGAGGTTGAGGCTGCAGTGAGCCATTGTCATACCACTGTACTCCACCCTGGGTTGCCGAGTGAGTCCCCGATTCAAAAAGGAAAAAAAAGAAGACTGCTGGAGCAGTCAGCAGATCTCATAAGATGCTCTGGGTGAAGTGTCCGGCCCAGCACTCTGGGAGAGGGAGATTAAGAGTTGGACCTCCCATGGCCGGGCTCGGTGGCTCAGCCTGTAATCCCGCGCTTTGGGAGGCTGAGGTGAGTGAATTGCCTGAGCCCGCGGGTTCGAGACCTACCTGGGCAACTTAGCGAGACCTCATCTCTACAATAAATCAAAAAAATTAGCCGGACGTGGTAGCGCGCACCTGTAGTTCCAGCTACTTGGAAGGCTGAGGCGGAAGGATCGCTGGAGCCCAGCAGGTCGAGGCTGCGGTGGCCGGGAGCGGCCACTGCACTCCAGTCTGGGTGACAGGGTGAGACTCCAACTCAAAAAAAAAAAAAAAAACAAAGAATATATCTGGAAAACTCCAAATATGTGGAAATTTAAAAGCATATTTCTAAATAACTGCAGAGTCAAACAAGAGAAATATTTTCAACATTTAAATGAAACAATATGCAACATCAAAAAGTTGGAATACAGCTAACTCAGTACTTAGAGGAAAATATACAGCTCACATTCTGATATCAGAAAAGACAAAAGTCTAAAGTAAATTATGTAAGCTTCTACCATAGAAAAGATGACCAAATTACACATAAAATTGTAGGAAGAACCTGATCTCAAACCAGGTGACGGGACCAAAGTGAGGCCCAAACTTTACCTTTACAATGAGAGTTTGTATACCTAATGATGAATGGTACCCCACATCTTTAAAATAAAAATTTTTTAATGGTAGGAAGAAAAAAAAATAAGGGCAAGAGCAAGAATAAATGAAATTGAAAATGGACAACGATAGAGAAAAAGTAATGAAATCAAAAAGTTGCTTTTTAAACATCAATAAACCCTGTAAATCACCAGCAAAATTGATCAACAAAAAAGAGAAGAAACAAATAACTTGTACTAGAAATGAAGGAAAGAACATTATTATAGAGCCTAAAGACTTTGAAAACATAATAAAGAAATATTATGACTAATTTTACACCAATAATGTTAATGACTCAGATGAACTGAAAATTCCTTCAAAGACACAAGCTACCAAAGCTCAAGTGAGAATAAATAGAATCTGGATCATCAAATATCTATTTAATAATTTGAATTCTTAATTAAAAATTCTTCCCTGAGGCGATCAGTGGTATCCAAACAGGAAAAGAGGAAGTCAAGTTATCCCTCCTTGCAGATGACATGATTCTATACCTCAAAAACCCAAGGGAATCTGTCAAAAACCTCCTTGCACTGATAAAGGACCTTGGCAAAGTCTCAGGGTATAAAATCAATGTGCAAAAGATAGTGGAATTTCTATACACCAACAACAAACAAACAGAAACCCAAATAAAAAGCACAATTCCATTCACAATAGCCAGAAAAAAAATCAAATCCCTTGGCATCTTCCTAACCAGAGACGTGAAAGACCTTTACAATGAAAACTACAAAGCACTGCTCAAAGAAATGAAAGATGACACAAACAAATGGAAAAATATTTCATGCTCATGGATTGGAAGAATCAACATTGTAAGATGTCCATCCTACCCAAGGCAATCTACAGATTTAACACAATACACATTAAA